>JASANG010001350.1:0-99888 GCA_030248215.1 Enoplolaimus lenunculus | reverse complement strand
ACAAATTTTCTCAAAAATATATAGCAGAGTATTTTTCTGTGTTTTCAGTATCAGAATATTTGATGGTTTATGCATTCATATCCTTGACCATAAAACTGAATATTGGTCAAAACGCAACGCGTGCTCGGTACATTCTGTTCAAATCCGAATCTGTCTACATAGTTTTGTTTTAAATATAAATGATCTATCTTACCTATTGACAGCGAGTAGATACGAAGATTTTGGTTCGACCTGAGCGTTTATATTCACTCCCATCGCAGTTTCTGAAACAAAAACGCAATTTTTAGCAGCAGTTGCATATAATTTTTATTACAGACAACATTGAAATTTAAATTTGATACTATCAGTTAACCTTAAGATCGAAATATAGTAACCGCGGTAGCCAACACGACTTAGCGTCCCTAGACACTATTTACTAAAGATTTATGGCCAATGTGAAGAACAGGCGCGGAACAGTATTATAAGCATATTCCGAAGCCTAAGCCTGAGTCTAAGCCTAAGCCTAAGCGTAAGAATGAGTATATTCTTAAGCCTACGCGTAACTCTAAGCATAAGCCAGAAAAGATAGTCTAAACCTTAAGCTTACTCTATTGTAGTCCCACAGAAAAACGTTCCGCCCCTGATCATTACCTGGGTCAGATTTATATAGGGAGTTTTTGTATTTAAATTCAACATGGTTCGATAAATAAAAAGCTGCTTGGGAGCATTTCAATTAAGGGTTGCGCTTGACCAGACGTCCGGCACTTGTAGAGAAGTGACTGCCCTGTCACCTCGCTCCTTTTTGAAAACAATTTCACCGGCCCGGTTACTGCCGAAATTAGCACAAAAGGGCATAATGTGTGCAGCGGAGACAGGATTTTCAGGATTGCAAGCTTGTGATCCTGCATTTTACTGAACTCCAGGCACCTGCAAATGTAATGGAATTTGGATTAATTTGGGGTACCACAGTTTTCATACCCGAGTTCCTAATGCTTCTTCTCTAGTTACCGGCCCAGGTTTTAGCGGATCAAACACACACAGCTGTGTGTGCTCCTTCCTGGCTTTTGCCTGGTTGGTTTTCTGTTTTCTGGTATTTCATTTCTATGCAGCTGCTTGGCAGCTTTCTGCAACTAGTCCGCAAACTAGCAAACAAATTTGCATAAATTTGTTGCTTTTCGAAAAATTATCAAAATTTATACAAATTTCGAAATTTTACTATGCAAATTAACCTTTAATTAGCCAATATCTTCGGCTATAAAAGAGCTCAAATCTCAGTTTCAGGAGCGCAGTAGTCTTACTTTATCGGCAAGTGTTGTACTGTATCACCACACTGCGCTTGGTATTGCTATTGGTTTTGTTTGTATTTGATTTTGTTATAAACGATTTCCTTGTCCAGTGTAAGCTCCGTGGCATGGAGAATAGGATGTTATTAGGTGGTACCTGCCCGCGGCAGCGGGCACGTCCGTTGTGGGTGGATATCTACAATTGTTGTCATTGCAGAGGGGTTGATTTACCCGGTATGATCGGGTTGACTCGGCAAAATCAACATGGTCGGCCGCTTTTACGGCCGGTGCATGCCATACCCGATATTGTGGTAAGGCTTTTCTACATTTACACCTGCATGTTCCTACTTGCGCTATACAAAAGCGTAGTCGCCCATCAAATTATTGCGGAAATTCAGGCTACCATATAAGAGGTGTATCATAATTTCAGCCAAGTTTGCATACTGTTCTAATTAGTTTATTTGGCTAAAAACTGGCGGAATAGCCCGACAGTAGGGTTTCATCACCGCTTAACCCGGACGCGCCGGAGTTCAGCCCTCGACCTCTGACGCCAGGTGGGTAGCTTCTCACCTGACACCGGAGGTCGAGGCTGAGTTGGAGGCAATGCAATTACAGAACGCCGCGGATGACGCACACAGGGTAATGCTGTTTTTGAGTCAAGTTTATCAGTTTATTTCGTTCGTAGTTAGTAACGTTTACTAAGTTGTTTTTGTGAAATTAGTTTAGTTGCTAATAAATTTCTAACACCGGAGTAGTTCTATTGGCTGTTAGATAATCTACCTGCTTCGCGACGCTTAGGCTTAAGCGATCCACCCGCACGGTGGGGACCTAAGCCTAGCTCCCTCTTTACATAGTATTTATCACACACATTAGGTTGCACCAACTCATTTCAGACTAGTCTGTACTCTGTCTCTTAGTTTCGCTCTTACCTTCTAGGTCTCGCTTTTCTGTCATCTCTGCTGGGTCGACCCGCCTTTTTCTTAGTCCCCCGAGTGCTAGTCTAGTCACCCGCTGGTCGTGTGTACAAGTTGCTTAGCATGCATAAGCAATGTAGAGTATGTATTTTAGCCCTGAAGTGGATTGGTGCTAGTTACATATTCAGGGTGTTTTATCGTTTAAAGAGTAGCCCGCAGTCAAAAGGAAATAGTATGCGAAATTTTATCTAGTTGATAAGTAGTTTGTTAATATTGATATCGATTAGAATTCGCAAAGCGTACGCATTTTATCCAGATTTGCGATATTAAGCACAGAAATAATGATCAATGCGAGCCGAAATTTTTCAACAGCTCGCAAAGTTTGTTTAGCTCGCTGTTATCTAATTTTATCTGCTGTCACTTAGCTTAGTGACACGTGCCCCTCTGGTCAGATTCCATCCGCTGTTGTGACGGCCTGGTTGTATCGTTACGCATGTGTGATTCCGAGTGTTGGCGGCTTACGGCTGCACTTAGGCTTAGAGTCGTTGGCTGAACTCAGCCGTTTCAGTTAGTTGCTCTTGGACTGGGTGAGGTTGCTTCGCTCGGAACGTACATGGGTGGCGATGTAGCTCAGGCCGGGAGACATTTCATTTATGTTGGAATGCCCGTAACCCTCTCGTGTTGGTGACTTTCGGACTTACCTACCCCAGTCACGGGACGCTGCAAGATCGCGAAAGAGCTGTTTAATTTTCCATCATAGGTCAAAAGTAGCCGAGGGTAGGCGGCCACAAAACTTTTAGACTTATAGCACTGTCCGTCACCCCTGCTGCACCGTTTGTCACTATACGGTATTATACGTGTGTAATTTGCGTACGATAAACGCACGGCGACGGACGGCGCCGTACGGGCGACGCACGGCTACGGACGGCGCCGTACGGATGACGCACGGTTACGGGCGGTGCCGTACGGATGACGCACGGTTACAAACGGCGCCGTACGGGTGACGCACGGTTACGGACGGCGCCGTACGGATGACGCACGGTTACAGACGGCGCCGTACGGGTGACGCACGGTTACAGACGGCGCCGTACGGGTGACGCACGGTGACGGTCGGCGCCGTACGGGTGACGCACAGTGACGGACGGCGCGGGACAGCGACGCACGACAAGTATAGTGCCACCCGAACGTGGCAACTTCTAGTAAACTCAATAACTGTTTACAGATACCCTACTGAAATGAAACCCTGCCTACCCCCACCGCTTACGAGTAATAATATCCAACGACGCTTTACACGCGTATCGGCAAACATCAAAGACAACTTCGTTCGATTCGTTTGAACATTTCGATTGTAAGCATCGAACAAGGATATTTGCATTTTCAAACATTACCGGTAGAAAAGTTTCCAAAATTGAAAAATGAAACGACGGCGTGATAAGTTTTCGTCGAGAGTGCCATTTCGTGCCGTTGCTGTAAAAACAATTGTACCAGAAGTGCACGACATATAAACAGCAATCAAATGCAATGTGCACTGCAAAAAATTGTGAATCAAATTGACACTCTCCGAAATAGGCTTTTCCTGACTACACAAACTGAGTCAAAATTCGACTCCGCCTGAAGCAAATTCGACTCAATTTGACTTTGGCGGAGTCGAATTTTGACTCAGTTTGTGTAGTCAGAAAAAGCCTATTGCGCACAGAGTCAATTTGACGCACCAGTTTTTTGCAGTGTGGTCACTAGTGGATTCATAAGGGAGGCGGAGGGCGCACACCGCACACACACCCCCCGGTTAGAATTTTTTAAGGTACCTTGCAGAGTAAGTACATATCAAAATGACACCTGTAATCTGTTGGTATCAAAGCAAGCTCTTGTACAGTTTCACCATATTTCCGGTGACGCTTCGGCTGGTTCAGGTTTAGCCACGGGTTTAGAAAAGACTTAGCCGAACCCTTTAATTAAACCTTTGCCAAAACCTAACACAAATAACAATAAATGAGGTGAAAAGTGCACAAGAGCAAAACACACCTGATCAACAAACCATCACCTATCCATTCTTTAAGTGAACCATACATATCAGACTTCGTCAACAACTTAGTGTTTGTTAGTACTTCCTAAAACATTAATTATACAAACAAAAGCTACATTTAACTAACCAAATCAGGCCATTTTCATAAGCACTGCGGCCAATGTTACTTTAAGGGGCGTAACAGTAGATTAAGCGTATTCCTAAGCCTAAGCCTAAGCCCAAGCGTTGCAAAAATGTGTTCCTAAGCCTAAGCCTAAGCCTAAGCCTTAAGCGTTGCAAAAATGTGTTCCTAAACCTAAGCCTAAGCCTAAACCTAAGCCTAAGCCTAAGCAAAAAATGTAATCTAGAATCGAAACCTACTCTTTTATGGACACACCAGAAACCTGGACGCTCCTTAAAGTAACATGGGCCAGAACTGCGGTTAGTAATTTTCACAAGAGTTCGTGCAGGTATTCCGAGCTCGAAATGCTGGGTCCATAAATATTGGGTCTCGTTTAGCGCCTGCTCACTGAGAGATTTGTGACTGAACGAATTACAAACAGTGACGCCTTAGACCTAGAGTCCATTCATCGGGCCCGTAGCCAGAGTGGGACCAGGAGGGCGCAGCCCATCAGGAAAAAAGTTTGTCTCCCCTATAAAAATTTCAACATTGCTGCTATTAAGTCAACAAAACGCCTTGTAAGCCACTCCTGAAAAATTTATAGCCCCCACTAGCAAGGTGAGCTGGCTACGGGCCTGCTATGTACCCGAAAAATATATACACCGTGAACAGTGTTTAACAATTATTACGTGGATGTAGTTGCAATAGCTTTACAAAACGTCCCAGCTGCCTGGCCGTTTGTAAGTCTAGGACTTATAGTCGAATGGTGATGATGCTAAAGCGCATCCTGAGTCGCGAAATCAAAACTCAAGCTTGGTACTGGATCTCAGATGAAATAGAAAATATTCATGTGAAAAAAGGTAAAACTACACTTACCTTTACTGTTTCAACGTTAGTAGGTGTCACGAACACTTCAGTTCCAACCCAAATACGCATTACGCCACATTTTCGGTATTCTTGCGATAGATTTTGTAAGCGGTCGAAAAATTCTGAAACAAAAACTTTAGAATCATCCCAAAATTAGATAACTTCGTACAGGTTGTAACCGGAAGTACGTTTCCGGTAAAGAAATCGATGTCCGTTTCCGTTACAGAAATAGCGCAAATTCTGTTATTTGCATGCTGAAAATTAGTTATAAATCACGTCCATATCTCCGCAATTTTTCATTGCAGATATGCTGCAGTTGTTCGAAATGAAACAGGAATTACGAATTTTATACAAAACCTTAAAATTTTCGATGCATACGCCATTTTTGTTTTTAAATTAAAAAAACCCGGTGAATATTTGTACGACTAAATTGTGTTGGCAGAAAAATAAAACATCTTTGAAACTTCAATACTTCGATATCCGTTTTGCCTTTTCGTTATTTTGATCACAATCCTTTTCCGTTTCCGTTATTTTTACTATTCGTTTAAAAGTACTTATTTATGTTCGGACGTACTTAAGCGGCAGAGGCATAAATGTTGTTTCAATAATAAAATGTTTACACTGGCCACTTTACGTGTCTGCAAAAAACAGTAACGTTGCCGCAATTCGCTTGTTTACAAACCTATTACTAACTGTTGATAATTGCTGCACACATTTGAGAATACGGGCATTCAAATGAATGTTTAATGCGACCAAACCCACGTAAATGTTATTTATTTTCAGACGAATATTTTGCAAACTTACCAAATTCTTTAAGTGGTAAATGCCACAAGTTCCCTATAAACGGGACCGCTGTAGGGCCCGGCAGGTGTCGAAGTTGCCAAAATTGCTTGAAATGCGCTGTCACAAATTGGAACAATTTCCCAACGACAACACAAACAACTGTTGTGATAACAATTTGTGCTAACATTTCAACTTGCACATAGATTATGCAGCCTTTGTGGTTAATTATTCCTACAAAAACCACGTACAGTAGGGTATTTGGGACGGCGATAAATCAGGGGCGGATCCAAAAGTTATTGACGGGGGAGGGCGGGCTGGCAAATGTTATGAAACGGAAAAATTGTAAAGTAAGGAGGGACCTTATCATTTTATCACCAAAAAATAACGTGAGAGCGAACAATTGTAACGTAGGGGGACCTTGCCATTTTAACACAAAAAATACCCCCTCCCTCTGGACCCGCTAGTGCGTCAAATCAGTTATTCGACAACAAGGGTGACCCTATACTTATGATGACGGCGCGCCGCAGGCAAAAATAGAACCACCCTATTGCGGAAAGTTTAGCACCATTCGACTTTAGCTCCAAAGGCTTCGGCGAATGGTATATAATGTGCTAAAACTATCTGACAATTATTTGTCAGTCCCAAACAGAAACGAACCTTAAAAATCGAATTTTTCAAAAATTCCAATTTAAGCGTGGAATGATCAGGGGAGGTCATGAAAAGCTGAAGTGTGTAAAAATGTTCAAAATCCAGCCATTTTTGGCCAAACGCGACTTGTAACAATTAATTGTTTAGCACAAGGATAAGAATATTTTTAAAGGGCAACACTGATGTTTGTAACAGAATTTTTTAGTCCTATTAAAAAATTTCCGGGCAATGACGTCAACAGGGAGTACATATTTTGACTGCAATGACGTCAGTAGACAGTATATATTTTGATTGTTCCACCGGCTCACAATTATACCGACACTGACGAAAACTTAAAGAAGGTATAGAAATACAACCGATGAATAACAGGGACCATTAACCAATCACCCTAATCCTTCTGGAGTAGCGAACAGGCGAACATATACCTACAAAGTTAAAACTCGGAAAAGATCGCAAGATCAAAACAAAAAATTGCATATCGCAACACAATTGCTTCAGCGCAAGTAAGCAGAATCACACTGCGGTAAAAGATAGCAATTGATTACGACAGTAAACGCTGTTATCAGTAAATGTACAGGGTAGTGATGGACATCGGATATTTTTTTGTCGCATCCGGATATCCGATGGGAATATGCGCATGATTTCTACAATGCATCAATCTCTATTGCGCAGCGAAGTGTTTTGGTAAATCTAACCAACTAATGCCTAATCGCAAATGTTGCGTACGCTACTTTGCACTGCTGAACTGTATGCCACCATACGCACCATAAAACGACACATTTCTCATACCTGCGAAACGTCAAAAATACTTATATTCTTTGCTTTTGGAGGAACTGACTTGCTCCAAAGCATTTTTTGCTGATTGCCATGCCCGTTAATTTTTTCAGGTTTTGAAGGTACAGTATAAAAACACTGTTTAAAATACTAAGTGTTCAAACATTTAGCAAATCTTTGCTCAAACAATGTAAATAAGTAAAACTACTGCTGTCATTTCCTGATTAATTAAGTAAATGTAAAGCTAAGAATTTTGTGTTTGCTTAAAATTAAGTAAAACTTTGCCAAGCACCATAGTAAGTAAAACCGACACTTAATAATTCGGCAACAGTTTTACTAAATTTTAAGTAAATTTTTTAGCGAGTACACATTTAATATGTAATCTTGATAGTTTTAACCCGTTTGAATATTTACTATTTTAGCATTAAGTACACAAACTTTTCAATTTTTAACCATGAATTTATTGTAAAGTTTTTAAACAAAATTTTTTTGGTTTCAATTTTATTTTCAGTAAATCTTCGTAGATTCGATAATTTCAACTTCTTCGAGTTGCCAAACGCAGTTCTATAATAGCGAGTTTTCGGGACATCATCAACAAGTTGCTTGTATAACTTGTTAACTGGAAAGGCGATGAGGTCCTGAAACAATTGCACAGATTCGCTAGCGTTTAGCCCTTTGGTACTGGACAGTACCGCGGATAAGGTGAACCGACTCCCTCCCGCCAAGTGTGAGATACTTCCTTCTATAGTATTGGTCAGGGATACCTTAGCTAATCCAAAAACGTCTGGCTCCATACGCTTAAATATTTGTGGAGGGACGTTGATCCTAAATTAAAGGATAACAATAAATGTTAACTACACACGAAATAAATTGTCTTAAAATTTCAAGTCTTAAACTTTCAAGACAGAAACGTTAGGTATTTAAGATATTCATAACCTTAAACAGCTCAGAAATTGGTTTCTGAAATGGTTAAAACATAAGTCTTTTATATTAAAGAAATTAATGTTGCCAATTTGTATTAAGACACAACTTTCTACCTTTCAAGAAATAGTTGTCTTATTTCAAGAGGTAATTTTCTGATTTTTATGTATGAAAAAAGTTGCTTCGTGTATATACTTTGGAGTGTATAAATAATCAAACTTTAAAGATATTTCGGGTTGAGCTCAGGCTCGCCTCAACCTAAGATTCCGTCTTGGACGTCTCTCGGGTTTGTAAAATTAGCGTATTTGGTTGAGCATTAGCCCCTAATTTTAGAGTCGTTTCCTTGGAAATTCTTTGTCTTATATTTCAGGCATATTTTCTTTGCCATTTATGAAGCAGTCTTAAATTTTACCCACTTAACTGTGAAAAATTTCAGACCCATCTTTCTGAAAAAGTTAAGAAATAAAAGTCTAGAGTTCAAGACATTGATAACTTCCGTACCAGAATCGCCCGCAACACAACGATACTGTGGACACGGTGTTGTGACACAAACTTTCCTATCTGGTTCACATCTCTGCCCATGTCGGCACGGATTTGGATTGCATGGATCTGAAACAAAAATATGCATAGCAACATAATCAGCAAATGAGAAAATTTGAAGTCATTTCAAATCAAAATTTCTCCGTCGTAGAATTATTATAAAAACGTCAATTTGCTGTAAAAATTCAATTTTACACCGCAGTTTAAAATAAACAGGAGTACGGGTCGCATCCAAGGCGAGCCAAGGGGCTCAGCTCTTCCTCTGCAAAATGTTTGCCCCTCCCCACTAGAAAATTTTCAACCTGATCCTCCTGAACATTTGGAGCCACCCTAGCAAAAATGAGCTGGCTACGGTCCTGCTGTAGCAACTGTTGCTAATGTTGCTAATGTTTTCTTCTAAAATAAATCTTAAAGTCGCGGACGCACTGGCTTAAACTACAAATCCTTTTAGCGCTAAACTACAATTCCTTTTAGCGCTAAACTACAATTCCTTTTAGCGCCATAGCCTCTAAACATGCATGACGTACGGGCGTATGCAATGGGAGGATAGGGCCTTGATACTCTTACAGGATGCAGAATAACGTGTGGTAAACCAAATTGTCTCGTTCACTACAATCGCTCAGAAAATCAATTTTAGACTAAATTATCCCTTTCCGCGGCCCATGTAAAGATCAGGGACGGAACGTTTTTCGTGGAACTAGAAAAGAGTAAGCTTAAGCTTTAAGACTAACTTTTTTATTGGCTTAGGCTTAGGAAAGGAATATGCTCATTCTTACGCTTAGGCTTATAGGCTTTAGGAATATGCTCACTCTTACGCTTAAGTTTAGGCTTATGTTTAGGCTTAGGAATATGCTTATAATACTGTTCCGCCCTTGTTCCTTACGTTGGCCCTTTCTGCTATCAAATCCTCGATACGCCTCTGGTTGGAGGTGCCACACAATTTAATCACTAACATAACACAGATTTCGCAAATACTTGAAACCAAATCAAAAACTTTTCGAGGGTGAAGCAATATCTTACGTACTAGAATGGTCTGCGACACAACGATATTGTGGACACGGTGTAGTGACACACTGTTTCCTGTCTGGTTCACATCGTTGCCTTCGTCTGCATGGATTTGGCACGCATGGATCTGAAACCAAAACACTACATTTAGATCCACTTTTTCATTTTAAAAATGCAAAAAATTTATTTTACCAAAAAATCTTACAAGTACAGTTTGATCTTAGGAGGACCGTATTTTCAAATGTGTGTAGCACCTATCACCAGTTGATGATAAGTCTTGTTGTTACCGAACCAGCGAATGATTATTCGTATTCGACTTTTCATAGTTGTGTGCTAATTCTGAGTGTCACTACTGCACGAGTTAGCCAGTTTGAAAATCTATCGCTAATGGTGATTAAGATTCTATATCCATTTGAGAATATTGGCCCTGAATTTAGCCAGTTTCCGTGCTTTCCTTAGCAAAATATTTCACCATTTAACCGTTTTTGGGTAAAAACTAAATCCATAACAGTGCAGGGGCCAAAAAATCCTTGGTGGTTCAAGTCCATGTGGCTCTTCTGGTAACGGTCCCGTAACTTGGCATTGTTAAAGACAATTCATATGTTAAGTATTTCCCAGGGGTGCCATAAGTGTCCGTAGGGCGGAATCCTCCGGATACTTTCGGCTGCGCAATGTACTATACTTGTCATGCGGTGTCGTCCGCCACTGTGCGTATGCAAGGAATTCCCGTACGATACAAACACGGTGACGGACGACGGAAAATGACGCCCGGCGACGGACGGCTGCTGATGTCATTACAATTTTGGCCCATCCATAGCTCAATTGCAGACAGATATTTTTACACGGGGACTGCAACAGAGTAAAGCTTAAAAGCCTTAGACTACTTTGTTTGCTTACGCTTAGGTACAGGCGTATTCTTACATTTTTAACCTTATGAAGCTATACTACTGTTTCGATCCTGATCTACACATTGACCGCAATTTTTAATAAGTAAACCGTCACTCAAACCTGATTGGCCAATAAACCCGTCGCAAACTAGTCGAAAATTTGGGCATCCATCTCGGCCTGTTTGTGAGACGTGACGGCAACCATCCGGCGGCCGAGGAAGTAACACAACTGGACATCGATCCGAGACTGAAAATTCATTAACGACATTGAGAAAGCAAAAAAGTAACCAGATCAATCATCAGACAGCCGCCGAAAGCTGCCGCGCCATTTTTGGTAAAAATTTGCGCTTCCGTCCGGCGGCGTCTGGTGACGCGCGACGAGTATGACGCAAACCAAGTTTAAGCGTTGAACCGTTTTTTGCTTAAGCTTTAGGCTTGGGTATAAACTGACTCTTACGCTTTGGCATAGGCTTAGGAATCTGCTTATACTACTGTTACAACGCTTTGGCATAGGCTTAGCAATCTGCTTATACTACTGTTACAACGCTTTGGCATAGGCTTAGCAATCTGCTTATACTACTGTTACAACGCTTTGGCATAGGCTTAGGAATCTGCTTATACTACTGTTACAACGCTTTGGCATAGGCTTAGCAATCTGCTTATACTACTGTTACAACGCTTTGGCATAGGCTTAGCAATCTGCTTATACTACTGTTACAAGACCTTGATCCATAAATCGGTCACAATTTTCAATAAGGAAAACGCAACCCTAACTTGTTTGGTCGACAGTAAATCCGTCGCAAACTAATCGGTAAGTTGGACATTCATCTCGGCCTGTGTCGGTTACGTAACGGCAACCATCTGGCGGCGGAGTAAGTCGCGGAAGCGGACAACGATCCGAGACTGAAAATTCATTAACGAAATTGAGAAAAACAGATTATTCGGCAGATGCAACAAGACGTTGATTTTCGTCCAATTAAATATGACTAACTGGTAGTATTTGTGTGGGTCAAGCTTGGGGATATTGTTTAAGTCAGAGTTTCAATCGAAACATTTCAGTGTCAGTCCATGTATAGAACAGGGCCGGAACAGTAGTATAAGCATAATCTTAAGCCTAAGCCTAGCCTAAGCGTACGGATGAGCCTATTTCTAAACCTAAGCCTAAACCTAAGCAAAAAACATTAGTCTAAAGCTTAAACTGACTCTAGTATAGCCCCTCCGGAAAACGATCCGGCCCTGTTCTATACATGTGCCTCAGTGTATATGCAATTGAAGCTTTCAATGACAATGGTGAAATAGTTCACAACTTTTATAAAATTACGCAAAATTTCACTACCGAAATAAAACTGGATCCTCTGGCAAAAATTCCACTCTCGTAATCGGAGGTCGATTTTCAACCCCTGAAGACGGAGGCAGTTCTATGGTTGCAGCCGTTGTGTTCACTGTTAATGTTCGGCATATATTTTAGTGTTACAACAGATCCAACAACAACACTTACCACCGCCACTAATAATAGCAGACGTGTCCACCACGGAAATAACGGCGAAAATAAATAGAAACATAGGGTTAATGTTCTAAAATTGATGCGGTTTGGCTTTAAAATGTTTCAAAAAAACTCCGCCCTGAGGTGCTAAGATCACGACAATTCGTCGCCCGACAACTTATCGCCCAACAGTTTCCTATAAAGCATATGAATAAATCTAAGCAACGCTTAAACGTAATATAATGGCCGACGTATTGTCAAGTAAGTGAAATTTTTCAATGTTCTAAAATTGATCCGGTTTGGCTTTAATAAAATGTTTCAAAAAAACTCCGCCCTGAGATGCTAACGCCAGCCACTGCTACTCATAGTATAGAACGTAAGTCATACAAAATTTCTACGCGAAAGTCGAGATATTTTTAGAATCTGCCAAAAAACACTTGGCTCTACTTATGCTGTGACAGAATACTATCGCGTCACCCAAATTCTAAGAGCCCTCGCATCGCCACTGCAATATACAGTGCCTGACCATCGAAGAAGTTACGGTCAGTAAAACTCTGTGGTAAGTTTTAGCCGACCGAGTCGACGGTAAAATTTTCCCAACCGAATCTACGACAATTCGTCACCCGACAACTTATCGCCCGACAGTGTCCTAAAGCATATGAATAAATCTAAACAACTCTTTAAACATAATAATGGCCGAAGAGTTGTCAAGTGAAATTTCGGATTACAAGTTGTCGGACGACGAATTGCAGTGACACCTTTTCAACCATAACAGCCCAAAATGTGTGCGATTTAGCCATCTTCATGACTAAATACTAAAAATCATTTGTACGAATGTTACTGTCACCAGCAACACTGGTCCGGTTTGACATACTCGCATGTTAACTTTCACTAACACATAGTGACTGGATTAATAAAATAGGCTTATACTTAGGATTAATGATTAAGCATATAAGGTAAGGTTTGACGGTTTCGCCTGTTATCTCCGACTTGAAAAATAAGCCGGGACACGCAGATGAACCTTGATCACTTGGAAGTGCCGATATATAACCGCCGCTCAACCCTGTGACCCTTTATGGATTGTACCATTCAAGCCCGGTGAGACTATTAAGCTTGAACCAGATCAAATAGCGATAACCTACAATTAACAACAGAAAACATTTTACAAAACTGGAACAAAAAGACATTCATGCAAATTTAGCCGTTTCATATTATTTTGCATATTTAAATTCCGATTAAGCTTCAGTCTTCTGGTTTTATCATACAACGCACCCGTTATGCAAATGAGAATATACATCAATTTGAAGCAACTGTAGTTTGATTTTTAACCTAACCCCACATCGCATAAGACTGGTCCGAGCAGAAATAAGTAAAATACGAATAGCCGCTGGTATCCTTGAAACGGCTTGCGTTTCACATTAAAAATTTTTGGCGTTAACTAACCGCGGATAGCACACACTGGATTCTGGTTTAGGTTACCACCACACTTGTAATAGAAATGAAAATTCCACTTTTATAGTGTTTAAAATAGCATATTATCCCATGCGTTAGGCGTAGGTTTTAAGTTTAGGCATATTTTCAAGTTTTGGCTAAGGCTTAGACTCAGGTTCTTTATGTTGATGGCGGATTTTACCCACGTAAAGATCAGGGGCGGAGCGTTTTTTTGTGGGACTAGAAAAGAGTAAGCTTAAGCCTTTCTTACGCTTATAGGCTTAGGCTTAGGCTTAGGCTTAAGAATATTGCATATAATACTGTTCCGCCCCTGTTCTTTACATTGGCCGCGGATTTTATAATGGAAGTGGGAAATTAAACAAGTACCAGATATCACACTGATATACATCTTGTAGGGAATCTGCTATTCAGGCCAATTACTATTTGGCCTATCCCAAGTTGCTATTTTGGCGTAATAGCTGTTTCGCCTAGGCTAAACTGCTATTAAACTTGTTTTGCTTCATCTCTCAAAATAGCATATTTGCGTTGGCCTATTGGTAATTGGCCTGAATATCACATTGGCCGGCGACATACATAGTTACCGGCTAACAATATGTACACCTCAGAACAAAAACTCATTTCCTGTAGCCATTGAAAACGGGGCGCAATGAGAAATAAGATTTATGGCTCACATCAACATTCTGTATATGTTCTTTTATTTCAAAATTCACTAATGCAATTAACAACTTTTTCGTGTTCTTTATATTTAAAATGTTACGCAAGTTTCAAAGATGTCCTATTTTCTGCCACCATAATTGAGGCATGCAAATATTCATCGGGTTTACTAAAAGTTTTAACAAAAAATGCCAAATGCGCCGAAATTTTAAAGATTTCGTACGTATTTTGCAATTTTGACGGTTCATTTCGAACAATTGCAGCATATCTGTGATGAAAATGTGCAAGATATATACTTAATTCATTACCAATTTTGAGCGTAAAAATGACGTAATTTCCGATATTTCTATAACGCAAACGAAAACTAGTACCAATTTCTACCAGAAACGGAAATGAAAACAGATATCCGGTTGGCTCTTGCACACTTTCCGCCACATAAGGCCAAGGCTTCCGCTTAACCTTCGACAATGCCTTAGGCAGAGGCTTAGACTTAGGAATAGCTAAGCATTTTCCTTAACATAAGAAACTAAGCGTTACATAATCGCAAATATATAGGAAGTGCTCAAGAGCCTAACAGATCCGTACAAAGAGGACGTCGACTCACATCGACATTATAACGTTTTCACTTATCAGCCCCGAAACCACGTATATAGATGTTATATCATCAGCCCTGGGGCTGATAGATCAAATTGTTATACAAATTATTTTTTTGTTTCATGTAATGGTTCATTTTTATTACGTTGATACTTTGAAACAAATTATTGATATATAGAAAATTTGAAACTGCAACGTTCGGATTCGGCAAATTAGCAATGAATTCGGATTTCATCAAATTAGCAATGAATTCGAATTTCGTCAAATTAGCAATGGATTCAGATTTCGTCAAATCGTTGATTCGGTGCCACCCTTTTAAATATCTTATATATTGATATGGTTAATGTTTTTATTTTTACACTCAATGTCCGAACGGTGCTATCAGCGCGACTGTCCATCAGGTTCTAACTGCCACAAGAGGCAAATACAGCGACGGACTCAACAGTATATCGTCCAGATATGCCCGATACGGCTTATAAACCCGATCATATGTAGAATTCCTTAATAGAAGCTGTCCTGTTTCTTCTAGTTTTAACTGTAATTGGACGTCATGAGACGTAAAAGGTGGGTTGAAGCAATTGTGCAACTTTCACAACATTATGCGCGTACAGCAGGAAATATTTTTAGGTCGGTGGGTAATGGATACTGAAGCAAAAAAGCTTCAAACACTCGGAAACCAAAAAGGTTGTGAGGAATGAATTAACCCCTTCTCACATTGAGTGCCTATAGGCAACTCAGCGCAGTGTATATACGGTAAAAATATATCGCACCGTGTTTAACAATTGCAACACGTATACATAGTACGAAATCACCACAAGAGAGCCCCCTCGGTCTCGAGCGTCAAGGTCCTATACCTGAGTGGTGATGGTGTACGCCTGCCACTCCAGTCACTGGAGTTCGAATCCTAGCATAAAAGTAGGTCCCAGGGGAAATAGAAAATATTCATGTGAGAAAGGGTTAAATTACGAAAGCATCAGTTAAAATCAGTAAAGATACAAATTACACTCCTTATTGTGGAAATTGCTAAAATACGTAAAGATACAAATTACACTCCTTATTGTGGAAATTGCATCAAACGCAAGGGCGTTGCTTCGTCTAATACAGACGGCGAAAATCGCTAATGCTCAGTTGAACTTTTTGGCATAACACTTCAGTGTCTTCAAAAATTTGACCAATGTATAGAACAGGACCGGAACAGTAGTGTAAGCAAATTCCTAAGCCTTGCCTAAGCCTAAGCCTAAGCCTAAGCCTAAGCAAAAGAATTAGTCAAAAGCTTAAGCTTACTCTATTACAATGCCGCCAGAAAACGTTATGGCCCTGTTCTGTACATGGGCCCAAAATTTTATGCATGAAATGAGGTCAAAGCCAAGGTTAGGCACCCCCTACGAACCTTATAGTGCATGGTAACAACCGGCTCTCGCCTTGGCCCTAACCTTAAGCCCCGTGAAAAGACCAGATTTGCGGTTGGCACCAGTTTTTGTGGCATGTCGCCGCTAATGATAAGCGCCACTATGTACAGTTTTTGCAAGGCAACTTATTTTAAAATACGCGGTTTAAAATGCAGTTTATATATTCCAGTAGTTTCAACTAAAAATTTAAAGTTCGAAATATATATAACGCATATTTTGGTATGTTATTAATCGTCTCTGTTCATTTCACGCTGGTCCGATCTGGCGAACATTTAGGCAAAAAAATAGTTTAGGTTTTTTTGAATAGTTTAAATTTTCATACATTATTGAATACCGATCGACGAGCTGCATTGATTTGTGCTTGGTCCATGTTTAAAACAGGGCCGGATCGTTATTCGAAAGAGCTGTAATAGAGTCAGTTTACGCTTTAGACTATTTTTTTCTTAGGCTTATGCTTAGCCTTAGCCTTATGAATAGGCTCAATTCTTACACGCGTAGGCTTAGGCTTAGGCTAGGAATACGCTTCCGGCCATGTTCTATACATGGGCCATCCAACTTTCTATACTTTTGCCAAATACTACAATTAATAATTTTAGACTTATTTTTAGACTAAGCCAAAGCCTAAAGCTAAAATTTTAAATGTTACATAACGTACACAAGAGCCCAATTATTTGCCATGAATTTTACTTAATAAATACTTTTAAATACAGCAACTTTTGGTTATAATTAAATTTTCAGTCAACCTTCATACATTCGACGATTAAACTTCTATCAACAGCCAATCGTTGTTCGATATTAGCAAGATTTTCACACATCAACCAGTTATTCTTGTAGCTTGTTAACCGCGAAGGCGAGGACCTGAAACAACAATTTTATACATCTGTTAGCGTCGAGTTTAACCTTCGGTACTGGATAGTACAGAGATTAAATAACTATTGCCAAGAGTCGATGATCACTATTACCAAAAGTGTGCAACTGAGTAACAATTGTTCCGGTACAAACAATTCCTCCGGCGGGCGTTTCGTGTTTGGCCAAAGCCCCTTGTTTAACGAGGTGGTTAACGCTAAAAACGTAGAATTCGTATCGCTTTTGACGGTTTCAACATCTAGAGATGAACAATCGGTAAACTTGATCCCTCTAAGGTAAGAATTGGCCAAAACCGCAACGTACGTTGGGTACATTCATTTCTACACAGAATCTTCCCAGTTGCACACTCTTGTAAAAAATGGTCATCCACTCTTGCTATAATTACTTCCTATTGGACAGCAAACGGCATACGCGTCATTCGGAGCAGTATTGCATCTATAACCTCGTGGACAGCGTTGACTGCTTGGACCTAAGCCACAAAAGACGTTTGGCAAAGGCCGTCGCCCATTAAGGCACTGACCCGTTTCTAAAATTAATATTTCCAATTAGGTTAAGGTTAGATTTTAGGTCTTCTTTAAACCAGAAAGCATGTTCCTATACAGTTTTAGGTTAGTCGATCCTGCTGGAATCTGCCTCTATTCGAAACGTTTTAAATCTGGGGTACTTAACATTAAAAGTATGTTGGACAGTTGGCGTACTATAAAACAAATGAGTCGTTGTACACTATTCCCCAGGTATATAACGCTAAGTCTTATGCTAAGGCTCTGACTTAGGTTCCAAGTCTTGGCCCATTTAAAGATCAGGGGCGGAACGTTTTTATGTGGGACTGGAATAAACTAAGCTTAAGCTCTGACTTAGGTTCCAAGTCTTGGCCCATGTAAACATCAGGGGCGGAACGTTTTTATGTGGGACTGCAATAAACTAAACTTAGGCTCTGACTTAGGTTCAAAATCTTGGCCCATGTAAACATCAGGGGCGGAACGTTTTTATGTGGGACTGCAATAAACTAAGCTTAAGCTTTAGACTAATTTCTTTTGCTTAGCTTAGGCTTAGGAATATGCCTATAATACTGTTCCGCCTCTGTTCTTTACGTTGGCCCAAGTTTTTAGCTTATGCTTCAGAGAGGCTTTATGAAACCCTGGCCCAAAGCTGAACCTAGACCTAAAATCTGTGGTTGGGAAGTATATAGAAGTGGTCGTAGAATTGTAGAGATCAACGTTGTAAACGAGTCCATTGCTGTGCAGGCGTTTGCTTTGATACGTTATATAATATTAAATGTTTAGGCTTAGGATTAGGCTCGAAGTATTCCAAGCATATCAAAATGCATCTTAAACAATAATTAAACAACACCGTCAATAGCATGGATTCTATCAATGCCACTAACCTTGTGTAGGACAGCAAACAGCATACGCGTCGTTCGGAGCAATATTACACTCATATCCGCGCGGGCAGGAGCGACGGTTTGGGCCTCTGCCACAAAAATAGCCTGGCAAAGGCCGTTCTCTGTTTGGACATCTGCCTTGACCTGAAAAAAAATAATTATTTTCACGATAGTCCAGCAAATGATAAGAGTATTTTTTGTTTATTTCAAAACCATTGGTATCAAATGTTTGATCTCCTTCTTTGTTGTTGAGTCAAAAATTAATAAAAATTGAAATATGTGTTTTTGTTCAAAAATTTCGGTATTTTTACGCTCAGAAAACAAAATTCTCAATTTTGTTCACTTTTTTTCATTTTTAAGGGTTTTCACGTGTTAAAGTGGCGAAGGGGGGTTGGGGTGCAGTAGACTCCCATTTTCCCTAAGTTTCCCTAAAATTGGTTATAATTATCAACGGAATGAAAATTAAATTATTTTAAAACTGTGTACTGCGGTCTGTTTAACCCAGGACCGTAACCAGCTCACCTTGTTGCCAGGAGGCTAAAAAAATTTTAGGAGGGGCATTCAAGGATTTTCAATGAGTTCCAAGCAAGGTTGGAGATTTTATACGGCAATATTTTCCAGGTGGTGCTGAGCCCCCTGCTTCCCCTTAGGATACGGGCCCAGTTTAACCCTTTAACTTTTAAGAAGGATTTTTATATTAGGATATTTTGTGAGTGCGGATAAATTATCTTCGCAATCGGTGGGGTCGGTTATTGTTTCGCGTGTTTGGTTTAGGAACTTCTATTTTCAAATGCTCCAAAAATTCATTGCTTCAAGAACGTCAACAAGATACTTCCGCTTCAGTACTTAATGAACATTTGTGATTGCCCTACTTTTTAAAAGTGGTATGGTGATAATGATCAATTTCGACCTACTCAAATCGGCCATATTCGCCAAATTCGATTGACTCTTGTGTACAATTCTATCAACACTTCTCGAAATTTTCAAATATTAACTTCGTATTTGGATTATAAGCTTTGAATACGGTTAGTCTAGGCTTGGTCTTTTGTTTCAGACTTTGGCTTATAACAGTTAAATTTGTAAGATGTAAGCTTGTGTAAAATTGCAAAATTTAACTTTTAACTAGCTATGTCATCAGTAATTTGAAAATAAAAGAAAATGACATACAAATGAGATGTTATTTCGGAAAAATTGACTTCGCTTCTGAACTGTAAAACTGAAACTGTTGGCTTGTTTTAGAATTAGTTTTACAACCTACTGGGACATTCTGACGGTCGCACACAACGATTATTCGAATCTCGTACGTAACCTCGGATGCACTGACATTCACCAATCACACACTGTCTGGTACACGGTTGAGGTCCTGGATTGTCACACGTTGGCTCGCATGCAGTCCCGCATTGAGGCACATGCTCGTTTGGACCACAAAGATCTGTTCATGAATATATGCTTCAAGTAATTATTTTCATATTTTCACAATTAATGCACTTTCAAATATAGGGCTTTTGGCCCATGTAAAGATCAGGAGCGGAACGTTTTTCTGTGAAGTTAGCTTAAGCTTTAGACTATTTTTTGCTTGGCTTAAGCTTACGCTTTGGAATGCGCTCACTCTTACGCTTAGACTTACGCTTAGGCTTAGGATTTGGCTTAGACTTAGGATTTGGCTTAGGATTTGGCTTATGAATACGCTTTTCCACCCCTGTTATTTACATTGGCCGGACTTTTGAAAGTTTCTGGGCAACGAAATTCGCAGAAAATTTAGAGATTGGTTTTATCAAGAGTAGATGATCACTCTAACAAGAGTGTGCAACTGGGTACATTCTGTGTATTAAAGAATGTACCGGCACGCGTTGCGTTTTTGGCCAACCCCCCTCATTTTCGGGGGGGGGGTGAAATTTACGTTCATTTTACACGTTTATCCGCCAGCCAACACCGAAAATATAATCGGACCACATTTTAGTATATGCAATAGGACATGAGTTTCAACATCGATGGAGATTTTGACCCCCCCCCAAATACGGCGGGTAAGCCAAAAATGCAACGTGCGCTGGGTACATTTCTTCTACATAGAATGTACCCAGTTGCATACTCTTGTTAAAGGGTATCATGCACTCTTGGTTTTATTAACAGCTTTTCATGGCCTGTAGGAACAACTTTGGCCCCCGCTTACATGTGGCGCTGGTTCCTTGCCAGCTGAAAAAAGTACAAACGGCCCATGTATAAAACAGGGTCGGATCGTTTTCCGGAGGGGCTATAACAGAGTCAGTTTAAGCTTTAGACTAATCATTTTGCTTAAGCTTAGGCGTACGTTTAGGAATATGCTTATACTACTGTTCCGGCACTATTCTATACATGGTCCATACAAGCGATGTTCAAGTTAATTCAAGTATTGTTCGATAAAAAATTTAAGTTTCCACTGTTTTAGTTCGAATTCTAATTGTTACAATTCTTTTAGATTCCGAAGTCGTCAACTTTACTTGGGCAAACAGAACGGCGGACGCATCGTCTGTTTGCATCTCACGAACAAAGCCTTGCATACATTGGCATTGTTCTGTTACACATTGCAGGGTTGCAAATTTTAGGACCAAAATCATTACACGTTGGCTCACAAGCAGTGCCGCATTGTGGTACGTGTTCATTTGGACCGCAAAAGCCACCGTTTCCTAATGAATAATTGTCAACAAAATTCATTTTGTTTACTTTTTGGCCGTATTCTCAAATGTGTGTATCACCTATTATAGTAATTGGTGTTTAGTTCCTAAACACCTTTTAAACAGGACAGCTTAGCCAATTATTAGGCTCAGGCTTGGTTAAGCTTGTAACTTTTTAGTAACTACAAATTGTGTCAATTTAGATTCGATTGCAAGATATATCGGCCCATGTAAAGATCAGAGGCGGAACGTTTTTTTGTGGGACTACAATAGAGTAAGCTTAAGCGTTTGATTAATTTTTTGCCTGGCTATTAGGCTTAGGCTTAGGAATATGCTCATACTACTGTTACGTCTCTCAAAGTAACATTGGCCAACGTTTTTGCATACTGATCTCATTCATATGCAAATTAATGCTAACAAAGCTTACTCGGGCATTCTGACGGTCGTATACAGCGATTATTGGCGTCTCGTACAAAGCCACTCATACACTGACATTCTCCGATTATACACTGTAAAGTGCAAACTCGAGGTCCATCATCGTTGCAGGTTGGTTCGCATGCAGTGCCACACTGCGGTACGTGTTCATTTGGACCACAAACATCTGTGCCTAAAAATAAAATAACGGACCCTAATCTCGACTGAAAGCGTCGGATCGTGAATTTTGAGCGCGGGAGGATACTTTTTGTGATTCGAACTTTTCCAGTCTCTAAAAACGTACCTAATGCGCTTCAGATGAATCATTTGGATGGCAAAACTTTCAGCCTGGTATGGCAGGGAAATAAATCCCCCTGAATCAGCCGCTGATGAAATGTGTGTGACACCAGTTCGCGATATGTCTGATACCGTTCAACATAAGAAATCTTTCGCTGGGAGCGGGGCAAATGATTTCAGGGGGTGCTGAACTCCCTTCTGGCTACGAGCGTGATCAGATATTTTTCACGATACGAAATGTTTGGATTTTGGCGACATTAACTTAGACAGAAAAATGTTCGAAACGACTTTAGTTTTAGCAAAGTTTTGTTCTTCGAAATTGGAAAATAAGAATAAAATTTTGAAACGAATTCAGACAATCTGACGGTCGAATGCATCTGTTGTGGGTTCCAACTGACATTTGTAGCTGGTTTAGTTGACTTGTCTGAAAACCTACAGCGACTGGCGTTAGAGGTTTCACACGCATTTGTGCAATACGGACCCAGGTTAGCAATACAGACTATAAACCTAAAACCATATGCCTCAGAAGGGTCCAAAATGGAACCACGAGATTACTCGGGCGCGATAAAATTTGTTTATTAAACATTTTGCCTATATTTTTGTTAGCAACGCGCGTGCCGAAGCGTACGGCGTCGTGCGATGGCATGCGGGGTCCCAGTATGGCGCAACCCTAAGACGTGTCTATAACTAAATCTAGACATAATCAGCATTAAATTTTAAGCTAAGCACTAAGCATATTCTTAAGCCTAATCCTAAGCCTAAGCCTTAGCCTAAGCGTAAGAATGAGTCTATACCTAAGCCTAAGCCTAAACCTTATAGCCTAAGCAAAAATTAGTCTAAAGCTTAAGCTTACTTTATTACAGCCCCGCCGGAAAACGTTCCGGTCCTGTTCTATACATGGGCCAATCAAAGGATAACCAATAAATATTCTAACAACATCAAAACTTGTCACATCCGTGTTGTTCTTGATATATCTTACGTACCAGAATCGTCTGCGACACAACGATATTGTGGACACGGTGTCGTAAAGCACTGTTTCCGGTCTGGTTTGCATCGTTGACCTCGTCGGCATGGATTTGGCACGCATGGGTCTGAAACCAAAACATTACATTTAGGTCCGCTTTTTCATTTCAAATAATGTAGAAAAATTACCTATCAGCATAGTTTGATTCTAATAAGAAGGCGGCCGGCATTCTCAAATGAGTGTCAATCACCAGTTGATGATAAGTGTTGTTGTTTTCGATCCACTGAATGATTTAAACACAACACAATTTCCACATTCGACTTTTCGTAGTTCTGTGCTGCTAATTCTGAGGTTCGCTACTGCAGCTGTTTGTCAATTTGAAAACCTATTGTTAGCGATGGCTAGACGATTTATAGCTTGAAAGTTTTTAAATAGGATTCCCAAAACAATTTAGTGAAACCGTAAACGTCCGTGGGACAACCTCGACTTTCGGTAGTGACAGCTGCGCAAGGTGTCACTAATTGTCGTATGGCGTCGTCCGGCTCCGTGCGGTATTGCACACATCACGATTACGGATGACGACGGACGATGACGCAAGGCGACGGACGGCATCGGATGTCATTGCAATTTTTGTTCATGCATATATTACAAGCAGTCCGACCGTATGCCTCTGTTTGCTTACGCTTAGGCTTATACAGGCGTGTTCTCGCGTTTAGACTTTGGCTTGGGCTTAGAAATGAATATGCTTATACTACTGTTACGACACTAACTAATAAGCCACAATTTTTAACAAACAAAGCGACCACACTAACCTGTTGGGTCAAGGAAATCGTCGCAAACTAGCCGATAAGGGCATAGGGCTGTTAGGGGGGGGCGGGGTGGGGGGGCGGGGTGTCGGTGCGGGCGGGAGGCGGGGGCAGGATGTGAATTTTGTCTGCATATTACAAGCAGCCGACGTGCTGGCGCAGGCTAGGCGTGGCGTTAGCGCGGCAGAAGATGCTATTGGTACTATAGCACAATTTTTAACAAACAAAGCGCCACCTACCTGGGTCAAGGAAATCGCGATAGCGATAAGTGGACTCCCGCGGCCTGTAGTGAAACCGTAAACGTCCGTGGACAACCGGGAGGCGCTGCGCAGGTGCTTTGCGTTGGCGCGCGGCCGGGGTGCTCGCGGATGACGACGGGTGGCAAGGGAGGAGGCGGATGTGCAATTTTGTTGCATATTTACAAGCAGTCCGACCGTTGCCTCGGCCGGCAGGCGTGCGCGTGACGGCGGCAAATGAATATGCTTATACTACTGTTACGACACTAACTAATAAGCCACAATTTTTAACAAACAAAGCGACCACACTAACCTGTTGGGTCAAGGAAATCGTCGCAAACTAGCCGATAAGTCGGACATCCATCGCGGCCTGTTTCTGTTACGTAACGGCAACCTTCTGGCGGCGGAGCAAGCACCGGAATGGGACATCGATCAAGGTCTAAAAACATATTAACGAATTTAAGAAAATAATATAATTAACATATTAACGAAGTTAAGAAAATAATATAATTAACATATTAACGAATTTAAGAAAAAAATATAATTAACATATTAACGAATTTAAGAAAATAATATAATTAACATATTAACGAATTTAAGAAAATAATATAATTAACATATTAACGAATTTAAGAAAATAATATAATTAACATATTAACGAAATAAAAAATAAATATAATTAACATATTAACGAATTTAAGAAAAAATATAATTAACATATTAACGAATTTAAGAAAATAATATAATTAACATATTAACGAAGTTAAGAATATATATACTATTAACGAAGTTAAGAAAAAAATATAATTAAATGTTAAAATTTAAAAAATATAATTAAATATAAACGAATTTAGAAAAAAATATAATTAACATATTAACGAATTTAAGAAAATAATATAATTAACATATTAACGAAGTTAAGAAAATAATATAATTAACATATTAACGAATTTAAGAAAATAATATAATTAACATATTAACGAATTTAAGAAAATAATATAATTAACATATTAACGAATTTAAGAAAATAATATAATTAACATATTAACGAAGTTAAGAAAATAATATAATTAACATATTAACGAATTTAAGAAAAAAATATAATTAACATATTAACGAATTTAAGAAAATAATATAATTAACATATTAACGATTTAAGAAAATAATATAATTAACATATTAACGAATTTAAGAAAGTAATATAATTAACATATTAACGAATTTAAGAAAATAATATAATTAACATATTAACGAAGTTAAGAAAATAATATAATTAACATATTAACGAATTTAAGAAAATAATATAATTAACATATTAACGAATTTAAGAAAATAATATAATTAACATATTAACGAATTTAAGAAAATAATATAATTAACATATTAACGAATTTAAGAAAATAATATAATTAACATAGTAACGAAGTTAAGAAAATAATATTAACATATTAACGAAGTTAGGAAAATAATATAATTAACATATTAACGATTTAAGAAAATAATATAATTAACATATTAACGAATTTAAGAAAGTAATATAATTAACATATTAACGAATTTAAGAAAATAATATAATTAACATAGTAACGAAGTTAAGAAAATAATATTAACATATTAACGAAGTTAAGAAAATAATATAATTAACATATTAACGAATTTAAGAAAATAATATAATTAACATATTCACGAATTTAAGAAAATAATATAATTAAACATATTGTTAAAAGGGTGGAATTTCGAGAGGGTGTATATCAGGGTTCCAACCGGAACTAGAATTTGTCGGAAGCGGAATAAAATTTTTCTGTCGGAAAAGGAATCGGAATCGAAATCAAGTTTTAGTACTGTAGTGACCCGAATAAGAGGGGGACTGATATTTATTTGGCCTCTCCAGAGGGAACCCTCCTTGTTATTCGGTTACGGACTGTTATTTATTTTTAACCCACGCTCCGCCGCCCTTCGTTACTGATATATATCCGGTACTGCAATTATAAGTTGAATTAAGCGTTTATTTGTCTTGTGTCAATAGCTGGAGTGATAATACAAGGTTATGCTGGGAATGTACTTTCAAAATTCAAGTACGCTTGAAAGTTTCGAACTCAAATTATTTGGTCCTGGAGTCATTTATGCGCTAAATTTAGGGATAACAGACATTTATGGACTCTAATTAGGGTTTAGGGACTCTATCCGCTTACGGACTCTTATTAGGGATATGGACTCCTATTGATACGGACTCAAAATTGGGACCCCCTCTTATTACCCGCTCTTATTCGGGCCAATACTAATTCTACTAAAACGTTAAAAAAGGTGTATGACTGCTTTTGTTGCAGTATGCCTGTTTCCGTTACTGTTCACAGTTTCAGTAAAAAATCGTTCATATAGCTGACAGAATATACGTAACTCGGAATTCAAATTTTGCAGGAATTTTAGCCTGAATCAAATTCCGAAAGAACCGTGGTGTATATACTTCACGTAAAATTGACCAAAAAACTGTAAGGCTCCGACTTTCGACCTAGGCCCGTATGTTCAAATGTGTGTTGCACCTATTACCTGTTGGTAATAGGCCTTGTAACTTGCTAACTAGTAAATACTGACGCTCGAAATTTAGATCGTTCTTCGGCATACGTTTCTCTTTACTTGTGTATCAATTTTGAGTTAAACAACTGCAATATTTAATGTGCGTAACAACCAATTACTAACTGATGATAGTTGCTGTACACATTTGAGAATATCGGCCTAGGGCGGAATAATTAAATCTCGAAATTTAATCATTTTTCTGTTGAAACTTAACATATAACTTTGATTGTTCACCCGAAAGCGAATAAAATCGGACCGGAGGTCAACAAATTTTATCGCAGCCGTAGCCGGAGTTCAAACAAAATTGGTGAATATGAAACTCTGCCTGAATTTGCTGATTTGAACAAAAATCCAACTGGCCAATTTTACTTTTAGGGGCGTAACAGTACAGTAAGCGTATTCCTAAGCCTAAGCATTGCAGACATGTGTTCCTACGCCTAAGTTTAAGCAAAAAATGTAACCTAGTATCTAAACCTACTCTTTTATAGATCCACCACAAACCTGGACGCCCCTTAAAAACATAGACCATCCGACTAGCGCTACGTACATTTTATGTTTAGTTTCTTTTCTAAAAAGTATACGCAATTGAAGCTTGCAACAATAACACGCTGTTAATATTCACAACTTTTATAAAAGTATGAAAAAAATTTACCAATAAAATTAATTGAACCTCTGGCAAACATTCTACAACAACCGCAGGTTGAGTTTGATATTCAGCCGAAACCGGATGCAGGTATCCGGTTGCAACCTACGTGTACACCTTAAACACTGGGCAAAGTATTGGTTTATCAATTAGTCAACCGCACTTACCACGCGCTTCCACCGCGAAAAAGACAGCAAAAACAATTAGAAACATAGTAAAAAAGTGTATCAATCAATATGCTGAAAATAATGCTGTCTACTATAAAATGTTCCAAGAACGCCCGCCCTAAGGTATTAAACCGAACATCCAAGGTGTAATTGATGGAAAATAACAGAAACCGAAACGTCCAACGGATAGTTAATATCGAAATAACGGAAACAGAAAACGGATATTGAAGGTAAAAGTTTCGGCCCATGTAAGGAACGGGGGCGGAACGTTTTCCGGAGGGGCTATAATAGTCAGTTTAAGCTTTAGACTAATTTTTTGCTTAGGCTTAGGCTTAGGCTAAGGAGTAGGCTCATCCATACGTTTAGGCTTAGTGTTAGGCTTAGGCTTAGGAATATGTTTATACTACTGTTCCGGCCCTGTTCTGTACATGGGCCGCCCCATGTAAAGAACAGGGGCGGAACGTTTTTCTGTGGGACAAGAAAAGAGTAAACTTTAACTTTAGATTAATTTTTTTGCTTGGCTTAGGCTTAGGCTTACACTTAGAAATATGCTCATACTGTTCCGCCCCTGTTCTTTGTATTGGCCAAAGTTTCAATGATGTTTAATTTTTCTGCCAACACAATAATTGAGAGGTGTAAATATTGACCTGGCTTCCTAAAATATTGAAAAAGAAATGGCGGATGCAATGCACCTAAATTAACGATTTTGGATGAATTTTGTAATTTTTGTTTCATTTAACTATTAATTTTGAGCGTAAAAATACACAAAAAACAGAGTACTTTACACGCGAAGGAAATTTTTCTGTTTAAGCTATCAAATTAACCCTGATCATATCCAAGCACCGATATATCACCATCGCTTGACCCTGTGGCCCCTCATAATTTGTACCATTTAAGCTGGTGACTATTTGGCCTTAACCAGATAAAATACTGATACACTACAATTAACCAGGAAATGTTAACAAAACTGGTACAAAAGATGTTAATGCAAATGTGACAAGTTTAAAAGTATACACTTTGCGTATGCAAATTCAGATTAAAGCTGGGTTATCCTGGTTATTAGGTTACCTTCTAGTTATGCAAATGAGAATACATATTAATCGGAAGGACGCAAGGTTTTGCAGTCAGAGTGCGCAAAACCACCTAGTGAAGCATTTCTAAAATAGTTCTTGTGTTCGATCACCATAGTGTTTATACCAGGCTCCATGCTGCTGGGTCATAAAACATTATGACTACGGCCCATATTCTCAAATGTGTATTGCAAGCACCAATCATCTGTTAGTAATAAGTTTTCAAACTCGCTAACTATTGCAGTTGTTGAACTTAAAAACTGTCAGTACAAGAGTAGAACAAATCAAATACGAAAAACATAAAGAATTTTGAGTCTCAGCAGTCCCTGGTTCGAATTCGAAAGTTACAAGACCTATCTCCAATTGGTGAGCGACAAGTTCTCGGGCGACGAATTGTCATTACAAGACCTATCACCAACTGGTGTTTAGGTGCTGCACACATTTGAGAATACGAGCTTAGATCTGAAACTAACGTTAACTCAACGAAAATTTCAACTGTGTTTCAAAAATGAACCACTCGTACCACAAAACATCGTTTCCTATTGCTTCCCACGCGACCACGTCCAACTGAGAAAAAAATGATTCAAAAAACTGAAAATAATTAATTTTAAGTAGGAAGCAAAAGTTGAAATTTTCACTGAAACCTGCGTTACAAAAATCCAGCATTTGATTGTCTATTGCGGAATTTTTATTGCAAAAAATGCTACAAATTTCAGCGTGGGCGTTTTGTTTGAATAAGCTTGTAGTTTAGGCAACTTCTAGTTTTTCTACTTAGATTTTGCAGTTTGAGACAAAAATCTTGTTGATGTTGTTGTTGGTGTTGTTTACAATTTTGTTTGCAAACTATGACACAAATACGTCAAAGAAGTCTAGTTTTAAAAATGACTAAAATTTATTGCAATATACAGGACTGTACTATTATTACTTTAATACGAGTGGGCATGCATGTTAATGTGTTTAAAACATTTTGCAATTTAAGCTGGGGTCAAGGACTTGGTTTCCGTCGGACCACAGGCCCATGTTAGGATCACGGGCGGAACGTTTTTCTCTTGCACTTCAGTAGTGTAACTTTACGGCTAAGACCAACGTTTTGCCTTGGTTTTGCTTAGGTATAAGCCCACTCTTACGCTTTAGGCGTAGGCTTAGGCTGAGGATTGGTTTAGAAATGAGTTTATACCACTGTTACGGCCCTGTTCGCACATATAACGAGCAATGGGCGGAACGTTTTCCTGTGGTACTAGAATAGTGTAAGCTTAAGCTTTGCACAAATTTTTTTGCTTGACTTAGGCTCAGGCTTAGGTTTAGGCATAGGCTTGGGAATAAGCTCATTACGCTTAGGCTTAGGCTTAGGCTTAGGAATATACTTGCAATACTGTTCCGCCTGTGTTCTTTACATTGGCCGCCCTGTTCTAAACATTGGCAGTAGACAAATAGCCATGGGGTTTTAATTTACTATTGACCGCACCGTTTAACGTATGGGCGTCGTCATGATTGGTGTTTGAACGAAAAATGTGTTGGCAACATTGGATATTTTTTGTGAGTAAAATTTAAAATTTTATGTTGAGGAGAATTGCAGTTCGAAACGTCACTGCTAGATTTATACACATCCATTCGATTGTTGCAGATATTTTGTTTTCTAGCCTCAGCTGTTAGGCTTGCGCTATACTTTTGTTGACGTCCGGCGCCGGCCGTACATGCCCGTAGCCAACTCACCTTGCATGGAGGGGCTTTGAATTTTTCAGGAGGGGCATATAAGAGTTTTCGATGACTCACAAGCAAGGTTGAAAATTTATTAGGGGAGCCAAATTTTTACAGGTAAGGCTGAGCCCCCCTCGACACCCTGGGTTATGGGCCCGCTGTGGTCACCGTCAGTCACCGTCTGGTGCTCTCCGTCACGATCACTGTCCGTCGCTGTTAGGTGCCGTTCGTCACCGTATCACAACACTCATTTGACTCTGGCGAAGTCGAATTTGACTCAGTTTGTGTAGTCACGTAAAGCCTATTTCGGAGAGAATCAATTTGACTCACCACTTTTTGCCGTGCATAACAAAACTGTTTGGAGTGGCGGCACCGGCCGTCGCCGAACAGCGCCGTGCAACAAAGATTGCGCTACCGTAAAGCATCTGTGAGGCTGTTGCCCATAGACAAAATGAGCTTTTCAATATATCCTGTCGAAAACACATAGAAACGAACAAGGGCGGATTAAAAGTATTTACGTAAATAAACAAGTAAATGTGGAGAAAAATTTGTGCAAAGTGGAAATAAGTGGAAACTCTTGACATACGTTTCGTAGTTGGTTTCTTATTTTTACAAATTATGAGGCCTGGATCCCGGTACGGTATATCCGGTTTGTAGCACACGCTATATCCGCCACTGCCGGTTGTATCCGCCGCGAAAATTTTGGTTAAAGGTCTCTGTCTGTGGCACTACTTTAACCTACGAATTACTATGTTGATTTTTATAGCAGACTACACGTGTAAAAGGACAGTTTAGATTTGTTCATGCACACAACCAGGAAATATTTCGCCTTTAAATAAGCATAAGTAGGCATAAAAACTGAATAATAGAAATTTTACAAGAGATAAAATTTAGCAAGTAATATTTCTTGCAAAACTATTGTTAAAACTCGTTACTTATTTGTACAGACTCTGTGAGCCGCTCCGTCACGTTTGCGGCCAGTGGTAACTGGTCATCGGGTATAACTGACTGGAATTGGGGCCACCCAACGAAATTGAAAACGCATTCTAGGAGATAGCTCGTCCAATTACAATATATATTTAATTATCCACAGACCTTGTGTAGCTTCAACAAATATATATAAACTCGGTCCAGGCCAAAAAATTGTAGGGGAAACGGGTACTGAGAGGACGCAATTTGAACCAGCGGAACTAAAATCAAATCAAAATTTTAGCTAACTTTCTATTTTGAGTTTTAAAGTTATAAATTATTCGTTGATAATTTAAGGTCAAAGTAAGTAAAGTATCGGTAGTGTTGTATTTAGAATTTGTACCTGAACTGAATACAATAATTGCTATTAAAATTAAATCTTTGAATTTAGCACAATTTTTATCTTTTTTCGACGTTAATTTTTCATTGGCCCATGTTACTTTAAGAGGCGTCCAGGTTTCTGGTGGGTCTATAAAAGTGTAGGTTAGATTCTAGATTACATTTTTTTGCTTAGGCTAATAGGCTTACGAATAATGCTTAATCTACTGTAACGACCCTAAAAGCAACATAGACCATTATTTTCTATTTCTCTCATTTTAATCTAGGATTGGAGCACCGGATTCTGCGATGCAACGTCATATTAGCTTGGATATATAATACATATATATAATATATAAATATATATATTATATATATGTATTATATATATTTTTATTAAGTAATATATATTTTTCTATTTTGCCACTTGTTTTGAACATCGATTCAACGGAATGCATTGATTTTGACCGTTGCGAACGAACCCGGGGAGGCACTGACACACGTTTGGTTCACAGACTTGAATACAAATTGGATTTGGATTTTCGCAGCTTGGCTCACACTTTGTACCGCATTGTTTGAACTGCTCGTTACAACCGCATTGTTCTAAAAATTTGGTCAAAAAGTAATCAGCATTTTTCAAGCATACTCTCTGTTCCATGTAAAGATCAGGGGCGGAACTGTCTTCTGTGGGATTGCAATACAGTAAGGTTAAGCTTTAGACTATTGTTTGTTTAGGCTTTAGGCTTAGGAATATGCTTATACCACTGTTACGGTCCGTTTCTACACATTGGCCCAAATTCGTAAGCCTAAGCTTGCCTCATTTTATGGTCAATGTAATGAACAGGGGCGGAACTGTATTATAAGCATATTGCTAAGCCTAAGCCTAAACCTAATCCTAAGACAAGCGTAAAACTTAGTCCAAAGCTTAAGCTTACTCTATTGTAGTCCCACAGAAAAACGTTCCGTCCCTGATCATTATTACATGGGCCCATTTTATTAAGCATAAGCTACTAAATAAGCATAGGCCTGACCCTAAGACAAACGATAAAGACAGAATTATACTAAACTAAAGCTTATATTATTTTAGATCCGCAAGAAAAACGGTGTCTCTAAAACGTTTTTCACTCTAAGGAATTTAGTAAGATGTAACCGGTACCCATCTCATTTCAAACGCAAGTGTATTATTCACCTGTCCGATATTTTCACTGGAAATAAGTGGTACACACATTTGAGAGTACCGATTCTATTTTGAAAGAAATTTATGCAACTCATGGCATTTTGGCTAAATTTTTAAAAAATATATTTCGATTCCAAAAGTTTTTATGAAAATCTTATTTACTTTTTGGAATGCAAATGTGTTGCGGACACGGCGTTGTGAAGCATTGTTTCGGATCAGGCTGGCATATTTCATGTTTGGAGCACGGATTCGGAACACATGGATCTATAATTTAGGATTCGTGTCAAAAATGCCTCTCTAAAAACTTAAACTTAAATTATAGCGTTACTAAACTTGAATATTAGTTTAAACAAAAGTCAAATGGCTGGACGGCCTAACTAAACTAGAATTTTAAGTTTTCCTTGAACTAACATATTTTTAAGTTCAACACGAGTTTAAGTAAAGCTTATTTTGGTTTAAGCAACAAATCAAGTTTCGAAATTATGTGTATCTAAGAGTTCATTAAGCTTAGCTAAAACGAAAAATACGTAATATTTTAAATTAGTTTAAGCGTAAACCAACCTGTTAGTTAGTTAATCTAGAAAGTTAGTATTGCTGCTGAATTAGCTTAAGCTTAAATCAAGTTAGTTGCTTTTGGACAGTACGAAACGCTTGTTGTCTATTTCTGAAATTCCATTTTGGCAAACGCTAAAAAGCGTTTTGTAGTAACACTTTGATACATTTAGTAGGTACTGAATAAAGATAGGTGCTACACACATTTGAGAATGCCGATCAAACTTCAAAAGTGGTTTATGCGACCAAGGGCACTTAGCGAAACATTTAAACAATGAAATTCAACTTAAATTCATTCACTTTTTGGAATGCAAATGTGTTGCGGACACGGCGTTGTGACGCATTGTTTCGGATCAGGCTGGCATATTTCATCTTTGGAGCACGGATTCGGAACACACGGATCTATAATTTATAGGACAATAATTATAATAAGCAATCGACTTAATATTTTGAAGCGCATTTGCCGATCAACTTACAATAACGAAATTTAATCACGCAAAATCCATAAGATCCCAAAGATAAACGTCAGCCGACCTTAGAAAAGTTTCAACGTAAGGGTTGCGCGAAATCCCTGTATGCCGCATCTGAAATAATTTTAGTTTCCTATTTGGTGTGTCAAGCTGGCTACAGGCCTTCCCTATCGCTCCCTTTCGCTCCGTAAAACTGTTTCATTTTGGAAACCCAGAGTTCAGCTCACCACAAACCAATCGCGATGACGGGCATCCATTTGCGTCGGTCTCAAAGACATAATGGCAACCTTCAGGTGGTTCTGGCAACGGAGGTCCGAGTAAGCATGGCTCAAACGCTAAAATTAATTTGGTTCAAAAGTTACAAAACCTATTACCATCTTGTGATAGTTGCTTTGCACAGTTGAATATTGTGCATTAATATTATTTCATTCGTATAAAATTATATGTCACGATATATTTGTCACCTGACGAGTTGTCGGCCGCCAACTTAAAATTCTAATCCATGTCGACTCGGCAAATTGAAGTCCATCATTAATATGAATCTTAAGCTTAGACTTTGGATTACGCTTGTGATTATGCTTAGGTTCAGGCTGAAGCTGGCGACACTGCTTGGTGATAAGTTGTTTGTCGACGCATTGTCGTTTATTCGTTAAAAGTTTGGAAATAAAGTCTGGAAAAAACTTTTTCCAGTTATTTTTAGAAAAATTGTCTTAAATATCAGAAAAACTTTTCAGATTTGCCACAGAAAATACTTTTCTGAATAAATTCAGAAATACTTTTTTGTGTGTAGTCAATGAAGCTTGATCCTTCAAGGCTTAAATACAGTTCTTTGTCACTACCCCTCAAACGCCACCTGGTGTACGCATGTTATTGTGGAAGTTGCATCGGTTCTCTTAATCTACGCTCTGTCGTAATGAAGGAATGAAAAGCTATACCTTGATCTTGTTGTATTTCTTCTTCAGCGGCAATAAAAACGAAATGAATAGTAATCAAACCAAATACCAACATTTCAATGTTAATTTTCAGCTGAAACGCCATTTAAGATCTGACTTTCTGCTGGATGTATTTGAAAATTTTTCAGGATGTCAACCCGTACTGCACGCAGTAAAGGTGTTTGAAATAAATTTTGTTCCATTCAAAATCCTTAACAGGAAACGTTTTTGCTATTTGAATTTTCGAATTTGAGTACAAAGTTGGAGATTTTCTCAGCTTACACAATTTGCTTGATTGAAGACCTATTACCAATAGTGGATGATCCCTCTTTATAACAAGAGTGTGCAACTGGTGTACCAATCACGCGTTGCGGTCTTGGCCTACCCCCCTTTATTTAAGGGGAGGTCAAGTTTGACAATTTTTTTTCAAATTTACACATTGAAATGTTGCAGTTGTAAACTAACTCCGTTCACGATTTTAAAAACATGCGCATTCTACGTTTCAAACACCAACTACCCCCGTCTAAATAAGAGGGAGTTGGCCAAAAATGCAACACCCGGTAGGTCATTTTGTACCACAAAATTGCGGTAGTTGCACACTCTTGTTATAGTGATCATCCACTCTTGCTATTACTAAATGGCGTTAGATGCTAAACGAAATTAACTATCAGTAACGGCTACGGGTTATAGTGGCTGTATTCGTTTGAAAATTGTGAAATGGCGAAATTTAGGAAACTTAGACAGAATCTGGTGCTACTAAAAATATTGTATTAATGATGCGTTTCGGGCTTAGAAGCCGAAAGATAACTTTTAAACTTGTGAATCAGCAACATTTGTTTATACTCCCATTGTTTTAGGCTCACATTTAAAAATGTTCGCTAGAAAAATTACACAATTTATTTTGTATTTAACGTAGACGTGCATGACATTTCATGAATTGCTGTTGTTGGATAAACTGGTCCATGTAAAGATCCGGGTCGCAAGGTTTTTCGTCGGCACTACAATTGTGTAAGAAGCTTACGCTTTAGACTACTATTTTTGTTAGACTTAGTCTTAGGATTACCTATAAGCTCATTCTTACGCTTAACTTAGGCTTAGGCTTACGAAAATGGTTATACTAGTGTTACGGCCCTGTTATATACATTGGCTGATAAACTTTATGCCAAATGCTATTCACTATTTTATCTCTCTCATGATTATTTTCATGGTTTCACAGACTTGACAAGGTCTTAAGACCAATGCTACTTTGAGGGAAGTACCAATAGATTCAGCATATTTTTAAAGCCCAAACCTAAGCCCAAGCAAAAAATTAGTCTAAAGCTTAAGCTTACTTTATTACAGTCTAGGAAGAAAGGTTCGCCCATTAAAGTAATGATGGATCGATCTCACCAGGCTGCTTAAGGTACACTATTTTGAAATGAAAGCTACGCCCAGGCCCAGGTTGGAATTAAGTTCAATTTACGGTTGGCTTAACGTATTCCTCCCATTTTCAAACTTGCTTAAATATTTCTGGTCCACGAAACATTTATGTATGATATTTTGGCCAATGTTACTTTGATTGGCGTAACAGTAATACTAACATATTTCTAAGCCTAAAAAGCCTAAGCCTAAGCGTACGAATAAGCCTATAACTAAGCCTAGACGTAAAACCCATAAAGCCTACGCAAAAAATTACAGTAAAGTTTAAAGCTTACTCTTGTTGCAGTCCTGCGGAAAAACACTACGCCCCTCAACATGAGAAGGTTTTTTGATTGTTCGTTAGCGTTGTATTTCCACAACAGACACACTCGTTAAAGGCTTATGCAAATTACACAATATTATGCGTACACCGGGTGACTTTTGAGTGGGTACTGTGATGGACAAGTGAACCCAAAAAGCTTCGTGCTCCAAGGTATTCAGCCAGCACATTGAAACCTTTTGGGCGTCGGTGTCCTTGACATTGAAACGTTTAGACCACGGTGTCTAGCACACTGAAGTGTTTAGTCTTCGGTGTCCAGCTTATTGAAGCATTTTTGACTTCAATGTGCGCACAAAAGCATTTTTAGCTTTTAGTACACTGAACACTGCAGCCTAAAAGCTTCAGTTTGCAGCATCTTGAAGCGCTTTGGCTTGAGTGTTTAGTGCACTGAATCTTTTGTGGCTTCAGGATGCTGGATGCTGAAATTTTTGGCTTCAGCTCGTACTGAAAACTTTTTGCTTCAGTGTTGAACACACGACCCATTCAAAAAGTCACCTAATGTATGAATGATATTGTCGAATTTGCATTAGGCTTTGAGTAAAGCTTATTTGGCTGAAACTTAAGCTTAGTTTTCAGTTATGGCGTACATAGAGGTGGTGCCAGTTACTGTTTTTCCTGTAAAATTTAAAACTGTTTTTCAGTGTTCGTGAAATAGGGCTGTTCTATTTTCTATATTTTTTCCGCTGTCTCGTTTTCTCAGCGAAAAACATCGAATCGTCCCGTTTTTCCATTTGCTCAAAACCATGGTTGACCGGTTTTTCCATATGATCTCTTAGTCTAAAACGAAGCCTGATCCTTAACATGAACCTGAGCTTAAACCTACGAATATAAGTTATACTTATATTTTAGGGTACAACCGGAGGTGAAAAATGCCGTAGCCTGGAGCCGAAGGTCAGCGAAACTTGCCGGAGACGGAGGTGAGGCGAAATTACGCAGTAAAAATGATGGCTAATTAGTTAATTTTAGCCAATATCTGCAATATGTTGTAAAGCTGTTGGTTTTACGCTAATTTTCTGCGATATTTTGGAAATTCTTTTCTGAAAATTGTGACAAAGGTAAATTGAAACGCGCTAAACAGATAAATTTTGTAAAATTATGCAAAATTTTACTACCGAAATTGCCGCAATCTCCGGCAAAAATTCTGCCGGAGCAGGAGGCAGACCTCCGGTTGTCCTCTGTTATTATACAATATAAACACTGTGGGTGGAACTTTAGCCTTCTATTAAATTAACCCTAGAGTGAAGAATAAAGTAAACAAGTACCGCCTGCTGTTGATATGTCTTTTAACTATTGAACCATGTGAACAACAACATTGGCCCATGTAAAGATCAGGGGCGGAACGTTTTTCCATGGGACTGGAATACAGTAAGCTTAAGCTTTACACTATTTTTTGCTTGGCTCAGGCTTAGGTTAGGCTTAGGTTTAAGAATTGGCTCATTCTTACGTTTAGGCTTTGGCTTAGGCTTAGAAATATGCTTATACCTAATACTGATCCTTCCCTGTTCTTTACATTGGTCAAATAGTTGGAATGTTTATAACATTGGCCCATGTAAAGATCAGGGGCGGAACGTTTTTCCATGGAACTGGAAAAGAGTAAGCTTAAGCTTTAGACTATTTTTTGCTTGGCTCAGGCTAGGTTTAGGCTTAAGTTTAAGAATTTGCTCATTCTTACGTTTAGGCTTTGGCTTACGCTTAGAAATATGCTTATAATACTGTTCATTCCTTGTTCTTTACATTGGTCAAATAGTTAGAATTTTTATAACATTTTCCCATGCAAAGATCAGGAGCGGAACGTTTTTCCATGGAACTGGAAAAGAGTAAGCTTAAGCTTTAGACTAATTTTTTGCTTCGGCAAAGGTTTTAGGTATGAGCGCATTCTTATGCCTCGGCTTACGTTTAGGAATGTGCTCATTCTATTGTTACGGATCAGTTCTATACAATGGCCATAAAAATACTATAACTGCCGACAGGTGCAAAACATATTTGAGAATGTGTTAAAGATTCCATGAATGCTAGTTTCATACAGGTGAAACGAAAATATCCGAAATTATTTGTAGGAACGTTGACTCATGTTACTTTTAGGGCCGTCCCAGTTTCTGGTGGATCTATAAACGAGTACGCTTATATTCTAGATATTTTTTGCTCAGGATTAGGCTTGGGAATGCACTTTTTAACGCTTAGGTTTAGGTTTAGGCTTATTAATACGCTTAATCTACCGTTACGTTATTTGTAGGAACGTTGACTCATGTTACTTTTAGGGCCGTCCCAGTTTCTGGTGGATCTATAAACGAGTACGCTTATATTCTAGATATTTTTTGCTCAGGATTAGGCTTGGGAATGCACTTTTTAACGCTTAGGTTTAGGCTTAGGCTTATTAATACGCTTAATCTACCGTTACGGCCCTAAGAGTAACATTTGCCAGTATCATGTGAGACAGGTAGAACTAATATGTTCTGTATATACAAAGATCCGATAGTATTTAAACCTTTACTTTTAAAATACAAGACGAGGTAATTCGTGGGTCTACCAATGATATGTGTAGCTGTCCTTTGCAACCTGGACTATATATAACGGACCTTAAATGCCTCTTATTAATAAATCTCATGTATAAATCTGTTTTAAAATGGAAAAATTGATTCATCAAGATAGCATTGATTGGGTTTTATAGCAAAACCCACTAACGGATGCAAAGGGAGGCGGGGGAGGGGTATACACCCCCAATGTCAGAATGTTTTGGGGTTAATATTGTAAGGCACCCTCACTTTACAATTGTTTCCCTTAAAATTTATTTGATGACAAAATGATACGGTCCCCACATTATATTAAAATGGGAAATTCGAGTCATCAAGGTAGCATTGATTGGATATTAAAAGCACAACCCACTAGCGGATGCAAAGGGGTTGCGGGGGCGGAGTATACGCCCCTCTTAGAATTTTTGTTGTGATAATATGGTAAGGCCCCCTTACTTTACAATTGTTTCCCTTAAAAATTTCTTTGGGGACAAAATGATACGGTCCCTACCTTACAATTTTTCCTTAGGAATATGAACTTTATTAATCAATTATCACATATATAAAATGTATTTTAGGCAACGATTGCCTACTTTAAGTAATTAATCTTGTAAAAAAATCTCAAAAATGTAAAATAATTCTTAAATTCTCGAACCAAAATGTTATTATTCGAAGAGCACTGACTAATTTAAAATAGAAGAACAATGAGCAAATCAGTTAAATTTAAATTTAAAATCGCTATTTTAAACCAAATTTTAGCTATCAATAATATAATTTTCAAAAAAAACAGTCTATTCCCTTTGGCATACGCATTTTTAAGTCCGGTTTATCGCTGGTTTGGCTATCAATTAATATAATTTTCAGCAAAAAAATTAGCTTTTTTCTCTTTGGCATAAGCATTTTTTAACTCGGTTTTATCGCTGGTTTGGCTATCAATTAATATAATTTTCAGCAAAAAAATTAGCTTTTTTCTCTTTGGCAAAAGCATTTTTTAACCCGGTTTTATCGCTGGTTTGGCTATCAATTAATATAATTTTCAGCAAAAAAATTAGCTTTTTTCTCTTTGGCATAAGCATTTTTTAACTCGGTTTTATAGCTGGTTTCGCTATCAATTAATATAATTTTCAGCAAAAAAATTAGCTTTTTTCTCTTTGGCATAAGCATTTTTTAACTCGGTTTTATCGCTGGTTTATTGCATTCTCGTTGAATAACGCAGTTTCCGTTGGAATTTCGAACGAATCCTTTACGACACTGGCAAACGTTTAAAATGCACTGTTTCGTGCACAGCTGTGGATTCGGATTGTCACACGACGGTTCACACGCCGTCCCACAAGATTTAAATTCTTCGTTGCATCCACAACGTCCTGTGAAAGAATAATTGCTTAAAATTCGGTTAAAATCCTACAAAAAAATAATTGACAGAGACAGTATATATACAGAACCAGCGATAGAGCGGATATATATCCGCTTTGGAAAAGTGTAGTTTCAACAGGCTTTAGAATTAACTTTCTGGATCGTAAAGGGTCAATATTTTTAATCGACGTTACCCCCTTTCGAAATGTAATCGCAGCTATTACCAGTTAGCGAGATGATCTCAAACTAGCGACCTGCCATACGCCATACGGTAAATTTTGAAGCTAAACATTGGGTGATTAAAGCTACACACATTTGAGAATACGGCGACACGACAACTTATAGCATGACAACTAATTTTAAAGCTTTTCAACACTGCCCCCAAACTTTAGGCTTAGGCCCACGCTTAGGCTTAGATTTCGGGAAAAGTCGAAGATATAGTCTTAAGCTAAACTGTTTCTTAAGCCTAAGTCTGAGTTTACGCTTCAGGCCCGTAACCAGCTTACGTTGCTAGGAGTGCTATAAATATGTTGGATTACATACAAGCGTTTTCGTTGCCTTACAAGCAAGGTAGAAAGTTTTCTTGGGAGACAAATTTTTTCCAAAGGGAGCTGAGTCCTTTTGCTGGATACACTTAGACTACGGATCGTTACGCCTAACCCTAAACCTATGTGAGAGAATGTGTGCCCAAGCCAATTAGAATATTAATATCTTACCGTGTTTAACGCATTTGTACTGTCGGCATGGCGGCGTTTTGCATTGTTTTCGGTGTGGCACACATTTTAGGCCCGGCTTGCATAAATTCGGAGTGCAAGGATCTACAACAAATATCAGAAGCGTCCAATAGCAAACGGACCACGAGAAACTGTCTCTCTAATCAAAACTCTATCTTGGCAGGCAGAAACGTTGCCTTATTGCGGGATCGTTGCTGATTTTGTCATTTCCGCCTATGTCAAGAATAGGGGCCTATTTACGTGAAGACATGGAGACTTAAAAACTGGTAAGCTGAGGCTTACGCTTACGCTTAGGATAAGGATTAGGCGTACGTTTAGGCTTAGGTTTAGGTTACGATTACATATAGATTTATCGTAAAAAGTAGCTAAATGCAAGGCGCATGCGGGAAAGGGTATTGAGAGGAATGGATCCCCTCCCAATATTTATGAAGAGACCAAATAAACGTGCTTTTAAAAGGCTTCAAACCTAACAGCTCACGGTGGTAAATATTTCTTTAACATGAAACTTTATACCTTCGCAAACTGAAATCGTGCCTGTGCCACTGGTTACATCGATATCGCTTTTACCTGTTGGACAGCATGAGCCAAACTCTTTTTGAGGTGTCGGAACACATTCGTAGTCTGCTGGACAGGTTGCATCACAATCATCTTCCGGATCGCAGAACTTGTGCGGCAACGCTTTTCCACCGTGTGGGCACAGAACTAAAAATTAAAAATTACAAATACATCCAAAGTAATATCGATAATCTTTCCGCTGTTCCATAATTTCACAGTAAACCAGGGTCCGGACGCGTAGGCTGAATTTCAGTTCGGCAGAGTGTAACCTTATGTAAAAGAGAATTTTTTTAACCTCGGATGGCTTTTTCTGGTTACGCCTTTGCTCATAAGTTGATTGATATGATTAAATACATCTTAAAAAATAATGCCCAATGTTACTTTAAGGGGCGTAACAGTAGATTAAACGTATTCCTAAGCCTAAACCTAAGCCTAAGCGTTGCAAGAATGTGTTCGTAAACCTAAGTCTAAGCCTAAGCCTAAAGCCTAAGCAAAAAATGTAATCTAGAATCTAAACTTACTCTTTTATAGACCCACCAGTAACCTGGACGCCCCTTAAACTAACATGGGCAAAAACAATAATGTATTTCAAATGAATCAATGAAAATTCATCGTCCGACAACTTGTCGCCCAACAGTGTCCTAAAACCTATGACAAAATCTAAGCATAAACCAAAGTGTAATCCTAAGTCTAACCCTAAGCCTAAGAATAATGACGGGTCGACAAATTGTCGAGTCGATGATGAAATTTCGAAATTAAATATTTTACGAGTTGTCGGGCGACGAATTGTCCTAATGCCATTTTGAACGTACCGCAAACCTTTTTATACTGTGGACATCCATCTGGTCCAGTGTGCAAAATGAAATCGCAACCCACTGGCAGATGAGGGGGCTTTATTGGTTTTTCACACTCTAAAAACCACAATCTTAGCGTCAGATGAATTGTTTGCATGGTACAGATTTTCAGCTAAACACAATTAGCAGACAGAATGCAGCCTTATATCATCCTTAACCCTTTCTCACATGAATATTTTCTATTTCCCCTGAGACCTACTTTTATGCTAGGATTCGAACTCCGGTGACTGTAGTGGGAGACGTATACCATCACCTCTCAGCTATAGGAGCTTGACGCTCGAGCCCGAGGGGGCTCTCACGTCTGGCGGTGATTTAGTACTATGTATACGTGTTGGCAATCGTTAAATACGGTGCGATGTATATTATTTAACGAATATACACTGCGCTGAGTCGCCTACAAGCAACTCAATGTGAGAAGGGGTTAAACCGTCACAGCAAAACAGAAAAAAGCGCACAATATGAGTACCTTTAGGGCAACAAATTGCAAACGCGTCAGTCGGATGAATGGCACATTCATAACCAGGGGGGCAATCTTGCCTGTCCCCGCTAAGACCACAATTGACGTTGGGTAACGGCGCCACACCCCCTTTACATCGTGCTAAAATATAAAGCAATGTCAATTTAGCCAATTGCGTTCCTTATTTGGTCCAACAGGCCTGTTGTAACCTTCCGAGCATATTTGCGATTGAACATAGGTTTAGGCTCATACCCAGACTTAGACTCAGGTTTAGGAAAAAGGCTTACCTATGCCTAAAGCCTTTGCCTAAGTCTGAGCATTAATCTTAAATACGCTGAAGTGTACACGTTTTTAAAACCTAGGCTACTCGCACAGAAACCTGGGGGTACACTCTAAATTCTGCAGGTGCCCCGTCAGATTGAATTTGCAGATTTTTTCGCATTTTTGGTACCCCCCCCCCCCCAGGTTACATTCTTGAGGACACCTGTGGTTCACTCTGTGAAGTTTGCGGGAAAGTCGCTATTGAACCTTTTATCTATAATGTTTAACGCGTTTAATTTCGAGTAAACTTAGAATATGTGCTAAAGATGTCAAGACCCGAACTCGAATTTCCCTGGAGAATCTTGAAAACAACCAAACCGCAGCATTTGACCTGAACAAAATTTTCCTAAACACAATCCTAAACCTAATTCTACGTGGCCAATGTAAAGAACACGGACGGAACAGTATTTAAGCTTATTCCTAAGCCTAAGCTTAAGCCTAAGCCTAAGCGAGAGAATGAGATTATTCCTAAACCTAAGCTTAAGCCTAAGCCAAGCCAAAAAAATAGCCTAAAGCTTAAGCTTATTCTATTCTAGTCTCACAGAGAAACGTTCCGCCCCTGATCTTTACATGGGCCTTCTAAACGTGAACCAAAGATTAAGCAAATGATATGTTTCGCTTAACGCCGTCACACTGTCCCGAAATCACGACAACCGTGGCAAGGAAAAATCCAACATACGTGCTGGACAACAAAAATTAGCATTTCGGTCGCATTCGTATCCTGAAGGACATTGATTTTCTTTAGGTCCAGGTTTGCAAATTATACCAGGTGCCGGGTCGAATCCACCACGACATTGGGCTGAAATAAGAACAATTCTATTAATACTATCGTACGGTATCGCGACAGTTCGTCGAACGACAGTTTGTAATCCGAAATTTCATCGACTCGACAATTCGTCGCTGATCATTATAAACTTCGGCTTAGGGTTAGTATTACGCTTAGCATTATGCTTAGATTGATTCATAGGATTTAGGACACTGTTGGGCGTCAAATTGTCGGGCGACGAATTGTCGTAGATTCCTCACTATAAGTTTCAGTGAGTTGATTTTAACTCAGAATGAGTTGAATCACTCAGTCTGAGTTAGGACTATCAGAACTCAGAATTTTGAGTTGAGCCAAATCATTCTGAGTTAATTTACCAACTCACCCAGAGTCCACTCAACTCACAGCAACAATCAACACAATTCAGAGTGAGTTAATGTCTACTGATATCGATTAAAAAATAACCAACTTGCAAGCTAAATTGATTAATCAACTCATTGAAATTTACAGTGTATCATACAACTTTAGGCGATTATCCTAGTGGATCTAGAAACCGGTGCGGGGGTGACCTTTTTCTCTCGCCGTCAATATTAATGAAAAACTGGTAAGACCCTTCCTTGAAAGTGTTCAACTTTGTGATTGTTTCTACAAATTTAAATCTGTAGTAGAATCCGTTATTTACCTTAAAATCTCCAATGTTAATTTAATGGGCAAAACAGTAGATTAACCGTATTCCAAACACCATTAAGCCTAAGCGTTGCAAGAATGTGTTTCGAAGCCTAAGCCTAAGCCTAAGCAAAAATGCAATCTAAAACTTAAACATACTCTTTTATAGACCCACCAGTAAACCTGGACGCCCCTTAAAGTAACATGGGCCCGTGTAATAAAAATGAAAGAACAAGACCAAAATGACGTGTGCCGAAATGCCCCTGTAAAAGTTTTCGTTCCCCAAATGCATTGTAAAGGCTACAACTTTCGTTTAAATTCTCGCTTGCTTCGCTCATGAAATCTATCTCACAATTGAACCTGAACAAGGTGGTTGGTCAAATATATGTGCGTCTATAGACATGGAGTGAGTACCCTTAAAAATAAAGCTGAAATATTAAGGATGTCGCTATACTTTCCGTGCAGCGAATCACGGCGCCGGACGACGTTGCTCGTCAAAAAATTTCGTGTTTCAAAACTGATATGCTCTTCCATGCGGCGGCGTATTTAAAGAAAGGGGCGGAACAGTATTATAAGCATATTTTAAGCCTACGCCTAAGCCTAAGCCTAAGCCTAAGCCTACGCCTACGCCTAAGCCTAAGCCTAAGTCAAGCAAAAAATTAGTCTAAAGCTTACGCTTACTCTATTGCAGTCCAACAGAAAAACGTTCCGCCCATGATCTTTGCATGGGCCCATGCGGCAATAAACGTGCGTTGTGGTACGGTGATGGACGGCGCCGGACGTCATCAAAAGTATAGCGACACCATTAGGGATACTTTTAAATCAATTTTTCTTGACTAAATCTGACACTATAATAGCAAAAAAAATGTTTTTACTTTTGCAACAAATGCCGAAATCGTCGTTTCCTTCGAAAATACATTCGTAGCCAGCAGGACAAGCCTTTGATTTTGGCCCACGGCTACAGTTATCATCAAGCGATGGCCGGCTTCCGTCCGGACAAAGTGCTATAACAAGCATGTCCGCCAAAGTTACTTTTAGCGCCATAACAGTAGATTAAGCATATTCCTGAGCCTCAGTCTACTAAACGTTCAAAAAGCGTAAATTTAAGCCTAAGACAAAGCAAATTAACATGCTCTAAAATTTAAGACTAGTAATTGGTTGCACTTATTAAGTAGCGTGGTCGTTTTAGCTTTACTTAAAACACGATTGAACAAAAGACAGTGCCTGGGGCGTAGCCAAGGGGGGGCCAAGAGGGCCATGTCCCTTCCAATATATTTTGGACATATGTCATTTTTAAATCATTGAAACTACGATCTCCTGTGCGTTTCATTCCTGCTCCGTAGTTGTTGTTGCTTTTGCTTATTTATTCAGAACCGACTTTGCTTTAGTGTTCTGAGTACCAATAATTTTTTCTCACGCGTTGTTGTGTTTGCAGTAACTATATTTGTACGATTAACACACTGTATATTTAAAGTATTTGTGTATGGGCGCCAATCCTCCCATCACTTTTTGAGTATAAAATTTGGCACGGCGTTTTTAACCCACTCACGTTTGAAAGACAAAAACTTGACCGACTTTTTTAGTACTCAATACGTCATACAGGTTCATTGCTCGAAACCGGTACATGACAGCTCACGTAGCTACTTTACACATGTCTATAGACTGCGTATAAGCATATGAAAAATCAAATCTGTACTTGGAAATTTCTGTCAATGTAAATCAAAATTTAGCAAAATGCAGGCACTTAGTATACTTTTTTCTTTTAAGCTATAATCATGTTAGCCAATGTATATATAGCACAGGGGCATCCTTTTTCCAAGGTTGAACCCTTATGACTAGAAGTGCAGCGCAGTCACTGCTGTATGGCTGCTAGAATTTCCGCTGGTTTGGTAGGCAAAATCACTAGCATAATTTTGGCTGGGAAAACAGGTAAAGTGAAAAATTCAGACGCCTTAATATTCCCAAGGCTTATGAATTTTCCACTTTTCCAGGTTTTCAAGCCAAACTTATGCTTCTGATTTTTCCTACCAAACCAGCGGAGTTCCTAGCGGTCATACAGGAGTGGCCGCGCTGCACTCCTGGTCATAAGTTGTACACCTTGCAAAACTGGAAGCCCCTGTTCTATACACAGACCATGATGTTTAATGGATTTGTATTTATCGTTCGCGTTAACAGATTGCAGCTCGATCAACCATCGTTTCTTGAAACGTGTGAACATGTCTAAATTACTGAACTGACCCCCCACGCTAGAGAATAGATTGGCGTCCATGTATTTATGTGCCCCCCAAACGAATACCCTGGCTACGCCAATGGATACTGCAGAAGGCTTGCAAACGAATTTGTTTTCTCTCATTTTTTACTAATTTCCCTGTCAAAATCAACAGTGTTGGTTTAATTAAAAAAGACTCGTCAAACCGAGCCGAGATCGATTTTTCCCCAAAAAATTTGCAAATTACTCGGTCTAATTGACTCTTCAATATAGTTACGTGTAGGCATTACACTGTAAATTCAAACGAGTTGATTAATCAGTTCAGCTAGCGAGTTGGTTATTTCTGAATTAATACCAGTAAACGTTAACTCACTCTGAGTTGATGTGATTCTCAATCTGAGTTGAGTTGACTCTGGGTGGGTTGGTTAATTAACTCAGAATGAATTGAAACAACTCAAAATTCTGAGTTCTGATAGTCCTAACTCAGGCTGGGTGAATAAACTCATTCTGAGTTAAAATCTACTCACTGAAATTTATAGTGTAGGTGTCAGCTTAGAAGCCTAAACTCTTGCCTAAGCGTACGCCCAAAAATTTAATATAAACTATTAACCTTAAATGTGGCAGAAAAGTGTATACGAGCCCTCGGATGTATTACTAACCAAACGAATTTCATGCACACTTGACCGTAGTAACCACAGAGTTAAATGACCTCAGAAGATTTACCTTGTATAACTCATGGGTTATATATTTAATATAAAACTTAAATATATCACTTACGGCACACAAGTTCAAACTCTGGACACCCATCTTTTCCAATTTTTTTGATGTACCGACAACCAGGCGGAGGGGGTGGAAGTTCTCTAGGTGGGGGACACTCTGTAACAAAAATGAGAATAAAAGACGGCCGGTTTAGACAAGATTGTGCTGTAAGCATGTGAGACATGTTTGTCCGTGTGTATATATGCAATATATATGCAATGCAAATTATATAGTATGTTTGCCGGCAGCATACGATCGACATATATAGTTGATAATCATCGTAGTTGTATGGCGCAGTGGTCATAGCGTCTGTGTGGCATGCAGAGGTCGCTCGTTCGAAAGCCACACGTAACCTGCTTTTCTAACTGCTTAGTTAAAACAAGAGTGGATGATGTCCACCTTGAAGAAGAGTGTGCAACTGCTTGGGCTGCGCGTGGTACTAAATGTACCAGCACGCGTTGCATTTTTGTTCGACCCCCCTCAATCAAGGGGGGTTTAAGCAAGAGATTAACATAGTATGCTTCAGTACACCTACCCCCCTTTAAACAAGGGGGTACAATTTGCTCCTGGTATCCAGGTTCGCTGCGTGTATGACAATATTAACACAATAGTTTTGCAACGTTTATAAAACTGTATACAGACCAACCCCTAAACAAAAGGGGGGAGGCCAAAAACGCAACGCGTGCTGGGTACATTCTTTAATACACAGAATGTACCCAGTTGCACAATCTTGTTATAAAGAGTGATCATCCACTCTTGGTCAAAAGGACTTAAGTCCCGGTTTCTTTCCAGACTGACATGGTGGTTACGCTGTGAGTACAATGGTAAATCGCCGCGCTTGGACACGGTGTATCCAGTCAAAAATAGGGTGGACGGTAACGGGACAACCTTGTTGAAAATTGGGGCATGTAAGCTTGTGAGACATGCTTGTCCGTGTGTATATGCAATATATGCAATGCAGAGTATGTAGTATGCTTGCCGACAGGATACGGTCGACATATATACTCGACAAGAAAGGTAGTTGGAGAGGCGGGCTACGTGGCGCAGTGGTAACAGCGTCTGCCTGAGACACACAAAAGGTCGTTAGTTCGGAACCACCCATAAACCGTTTTTTCCAGCTGCTAATAGTTAAAAGGTCTTGAGTCCCGGCTATTTCCTAGACTGACATTTACGACTGGGTACAATCTGTGTAGGAAAGAATATACTCAATGTGTTGCGTTTTGAGCCAACATCCATTCTAGGAACGGGGGGATCAGAAGAAACGATGAATTGCTTCATATACAGCTGCCATAGAACTTACCCTGTATATGTTTTAAAGGAAACAATACAGCTTTGACTGAAAATCTGCATGTAATGAACGTGACTTCGACCCCCCCAATATGGGGATCGGACAAAAACGCAACGCACGCTGGTACTTTTTGTACTATGCAAATTTAAGCTAAGTGCATTGCATACTCTTGTCCAAGAGTTATCATCCCCTCTTAGTATTACCAAGAGTGTATAATGGAGAGTATGGCACTTCTCCATCTATACACATATATTGCGTAATGTTACGCGGACCTTAATAGATGCTACCTCACCCTTGATTGAGGCGGGTCTTAACTACAGCTGCAACAGTTTGTTTTTAGTAACGTCGCATAGTTTGTGCATATTGAAAACATGTTTCCACTTGTCTCCAAACATTACTACCAACTAGACTATGTAACACATCAAAACGGGAAATCAATCATAAAACTGCACAACAAACTGATGTGCTGCTAGCAAATGAACACGCGTGCATCCATATTTATATACCGTGTTCGTATCTGAAAATCATAAGCGATTCATTGTATTATATACGCAATTTTATTTAATGCAAAGCTGTATCCAACCCCCCTCAATCAATGGGTGGGGTTAGACAAAGTAGGGTCCGCGTGATACTACATCACGCTAATACATGTTGTATGCACAGTGTCACATTCTTCCTCTATTATATACACTCTTGGTATTACCAAGAGTGAATGTTGGATACTGCAACAAGAGTATGTAACTGGGTACAATCTGTGTAGAAAACAATGTATCCTGTAGGCGGCTATGCCACTCTCAATCATATTTCAATCTAAAAACTAAAACAAACTATATAAAGCCAAATCCTAAACCATACCTTAAGGGAGACCCTGGCTTCAACTAGTAGTTATTGGAGACTTAAGATTGAAACGGAGGTGGACATGTGAAGGAAACCAAGGGATTGTGTGTTTTGGGTGGCGCAGGAAATTTGGGAAGCTTAAGAGTTTTGGGGAAAAAAGTTTAATGATTCTGACGGGGTTACTTTCATTATTCTTAACCGGAGAAAGCAATTTTAACAGGCTCATATTTTTAGAAACTTGGTGAAAATTGTAAACTGGTTAGGATTGCACAGCTTTTGGAAAAATTGGGTATAATCCTAACGGGGTTAAAGTGGCACGGGCTTTAGATTTAGGAAAAGACCTGATTAAGCTAAAGTCTTTACATAAGCCGGATCGTGCAAAAATCAGGGCTGAATGGTTTTCTGCGGGACTGCTATAGAATAAGCATAAGTTTTAGACAACTTTTTTTGCATAGGCTTAGGCTTAGGCTCATGTGTAAGCTTATTCTTACGCTTAGGCATACGATTAGGCTTAGGCTTCGAATTAGAAATATGATTGTACTACTGTTATGGCCCCATTCTATGCACTGGAACCTAAGCCTAAGCCTATACGCGTGTTCCATAATATGGGACTGTTTCAAAGCCAAAATGAGGCACATTTCCGGAATTGCTACTTCCCAGCTTCGGTATTTTTTGCGAAATACAGTCAGTACCTTTCGGGCAACAAATTGCAAACGCGTCAGTCGGATGAACAACGCATTCGTAACCAGGGGGACAATCTTGTCTGTCCCCGCTAAGACCACAATTGACGTTTGGAAGCGACTCGACACCACCTTTACAGCGTGCTAGAGTAAACCGTCGTTGCATCTTATACACCAATTATCAACAAACAGACGCGGATCTACAAATTTCTGACAGGGGGGCGGACTGGCAAATGTATATGAAACGCAAAAATTATAAGGTAGGCTTTTTATCATTTTATCAAGCAAAATTTTCTGACGGAAAAATTGTAAAACAGGAACCTTATTATTTTACCACAAAAAAATTCACAAAAATTGTATTTTTTTACGAAAAAATATAAAATTGTAAGGTATGGACATTATCATTTAATCACACAAACTTTCTAATGGGGGCGTATGCCCGCCCTCCTTTCCCATCCCTCAGGATCCGCTGGTGTCAACAAACATCTCAAAAATCTTATTTACTGTCGTTAATTTGTGAAAAGTTAACCGAAACATTTTCAAATAAAAATATTCGATTCAAAAAATTCAAATTAAACTTTCATTTCAATATTTAGTGTTGAAAATAGCGAAATTTATCTTACCTCTACAATACGCCCTAATAGTCCCAGGTTCGAATCCAGCTTAAACTTAGGTCTCAGATGAAATAAAAAATATTAATGTGAGAAAGGGTTAATTGTGCTGCTGATCCATAAATATTATAACTCTGTATAACGTAAAAACATACGTGCTGGACAACAGAAATTAACATCTCGATCGCATTCGAATCCTGAAGGACACTGGTCTTCTTGTGGACCGGGTTCACAAATTATGCCAGGCGCAGGTTCGAATCCAAAGCGACATTTGGCTTTAAATAAATAAATACGAAAAAAGTGCTAAATATCTTTCCCATGTTACTTTAAGGGGCGTCCAGATTTCTGATGGGTCCATAAAAAAGTAGGTTTAGATTCTAGATTACATTTTTTTGCTTAGGTTTAGGCTAAGGCTTAGGCTTAGGCTTAGGCTTAGGCTTAGGAACACATTTTTGCAACGCTTAGGCTTAGGCTAGGAATACGCTTAATCTACTGCTACGCCCCTTAACATAACATTGGCCAAATATCCTATCTCGCACGGTGTAAATTGATAGTAAATGACGGAAACGGAAGCGGAATACTTTACTTATAAAGCCATAAAACATGGGGCGTTTTTCTTCCATCATAACGAGGTATGCAATTTTTACTGTTACAATTTCTACAATTGAAAAAATAGCAGATAAATCCAAAATTTTTTACCATATTTCTATAACGGAAACTGACACTGATTTTTACCGGAAACGAATATCCGACTTATATTTTGCTGCTGATTCTTGATTCACATAATCCCTAACTGAGTTTGAGCTGCAGTGTAAAGCGACGAAAACAAAGATGAGCTTGAAATGAACAAAAGTTTGCACGGTCCCGTGGCCAGAGGATTGTCAGGGGGCACAAACTCCCGTAAGGATTTTGGCTCCCCCTATTAAGGTGAGCTGATTATGGGAGCGCTCTGCTTTGCTCAAATCCATTTTCTACAGAATCTACAACTTTTAACTCATTCTGTTGAAAATAATTTAAGCATTGACTTTTCCTAAAACATAAAATTTCTTTTTTTTGCTGTAACGAGAATCGCAGTTCATATTGGCCTGTGTATGCCTGCCGAACAAGGTTCCAAGTGGAACTGTAATATATCGGAATCCTTGGAACTGGTTTTGAATCAAACTCCAATCAAAAATTTGAATTTTGTTTCCACACTGGCGTGTCGAATCTAAACATTGCCTCAAAAAACTCAAGCTCATGGCCGGCGTTAGGATAGTCGAGGTCTCTTCCAAACAGGTCCGAGGGGGCCCCCAATAAATGGTTTCAAAGCGCTATAACTTCATGATCCGCGAAAAATTTTCTAGTTTACCAGGACGGAGGCTTTTAAGAGTCGCCCGCCCCTCAATTGGTAAGTTTGCGGGTCGCTTCCACCACCACTGTTCAAGGTACACGCTTACTTCTTGGACAGCAGGCTCCAAATTGTCTGCCTTGAGCCAAAACACATTCGAATCCCGGTCGACAATCTCTTGCTTCCGGTACACCACGTCCACAAAAGTGATCGAATTCCGGTCTGCTTCCATCAGGACATTTTACTGAAATAATCACATTTTAGGATATATGTGAATAGCTTGAAACAGGTCAAAATCGTATATGATTTTAGTAACAACGTTACGTAATCGCTGAATAATTTTTTAAAGAATAGACTGTTTGAAATGGTTATATTTTATATGTATAACTGTTATACTGCCCGAGGGAGTTATATGCAACGTTTGTACACAACCGAGGGCCCCAGGGCAGTTAAAAAGTGTCAGTTAAAGACACTGAGGGCTGTTCCAACTGCTTGAGGCCAAAAGGTCGAGAGTATGGAACTGCCCGAGGTTCTTTAAGTAATGCGTTTTAACTGCCTTAGGGCACAAAGCTCGAGGCTTCGTCGAGAGATGAGTACACCGAGGTTGTTCAAATGTTGCATGTAACGCCCGCCGGCGATATGGATGTTATGGCCGTGCTTTTTGGCCGATATTATATTTATTGCCCATAAGTTGAATAACAGCCCGTGGGTTGATAAGATTAATATCACCCATAGGGCCGATATTAAAATATCAGCCCTAGGGCCGATATTAATTAGCCCTAGGGCTGAAAATCTTTATATCTATTCTAAGTAGGACGCAATATGTCATACCGCACAGGCGGCATCGTTTGATATGCCTAATAAATAAATATTTAGTATATCAATAAAATATATATGGTCCTACGATAGACAATGTTTTCAGAGAAGTAGAGAATACTTTTGTGGTTTTAAAACCGTGAGATCCGGGATGTAACTGGATATGCGTTTCCATTTATGCTAAAAATCGGAATCCGTTTCCATTAGAGAAATATGTATCCGTTTCCGTCATAGAAATATCGGAATTTCTGTTATTTTTATGCTCACAATTAGTTGTAATCATTGCAGTTATTTTTCGTTACGCTGCAATTGTTTTATAAGAAATAAAAATTTTACGAAATTCATCCAAAATTTTGAAAAATTTCAATGCATCCGCTATTTGTTTTAATTTTCGAAAGCCCGATAAATATTTGCATGCCTCAATTATATTGGCAGCAAAATAACAAATCTTTCAAAATGTTATACTTCAATATTCGAATTCCGTTTCTGTTATTTTGAGAATATCTGTTTGAGTTATTTTTACTATCCGTTTACATCCAGGTAACCACCCTTGAAATCTTGAATATTTTTTGCATTTTGCTACAAAAATTACACATGTAATTGGCAGTTGCGAAATTTTTCACTTGTGACCAAATTTTAAACTAAAATTGTATTCTAAAATTATAAAAACTTCTCTTTTTTCACCGGGCCAAAAGAAACTAAAATCACTTACCACAAATCAAATCATACTCAGTGCATCCATCTTTGCCTGTTGTTATAAGGTACCGGCAACCAGGTGGCGGATGGGAAATCGGACCCGGAGGTGGCGGACACTCTATAATATTTAGTGGCCCATGCTACTTTTAGGGCCTTAGCCCAGGGTTATCACGAGCTCGTTTTAAAAATGTCCTCGTGATAGTCCTGGGCTACAGCACATTTTGTGGCACCGTTGACAAAATTATTGTGAACGACGCATAATCGTTTCGCTCGGATTTGTTTCATTTAAGTGACAAATTTGCTATCGGCTTACGTTTTGAGTATAGACTTATTCCTGCGCTGAAGCTTAGGCTTACGCTTAGGAAAATGCTTAGGCTGCTGTTTCACCGCGCTAAAACTAACATTGACCCAAGTTATAGCTAATTTTGGCCTATGGACACATCTGATGTGGGCCGTGCTTCCGTGGGAATGTAATAGTGTAAGCAAAGTTTAAGCTTTAGACCATTTTTTGCTTAGGCTTACACACAGACTTATCCATACAGTTAGACTTTAGACAGGCTTAAGCTTTGGGATATTCGTGAATCACTGTTACGGTCCTGATCTATACATTTTCCTAATTTCTGATACAAAACGTTCAATTATGGCAAACTGCCAAAATTCATGTTTACGTGGTTACCTTTTGGACAACAGGTTCCAAATTGTTTTCCATCAGCTAAAACACATTCAAATTCGGGCCGACAATCCCTTGCGTCAGGAACACCTCGGCCACAAAAGTGGCCGAAATCAGGCTTTGTACCATCCGGACAGTGAACTGAAATACAAAATATTTTTCTAGCGGCAATTATTTCAAGTGTTTTTAAATTTTTGGCTCATGTAAAGATCAGAGGCGGAACGTTTTTCTGCGCGACTGCAAATAGAGTAAAAGCTTAAGCTTTAAACTAATTTTTGCTTAGGCAAACGCTTTATACAGCAATAAGCTTATACTACTGTACCGACCCTGTTCTATACATTTGAAAAAAATTTTCAGCATTAGGGAGTCGAAAGTGACGGAAGTTCCGCCTTTACAAACATTTTCGTCTGTCAGTTGGCATTTGGGCGACACAACAAAATAAACAAACTCTCGGTTATGTAATTATATTTGTAAATCGTCCGTGGTGAACCAGTTCAATACCAAAATGCCAGGGCCGATACACTGAGTGCAAGTCCACCCCCCCCTGCTTACCACAAATCAATTCAAACTGTGGACAGCCATCTTTGCCAATTGTTTCAAGATATCGACATCCAGGTGGGGGTTTCGGAAGTGGCGTGGGTGGGGGGCACTCTAAAAAAGTCTACCTTACATGAAAAGGGTCCCTATTCGTGAACGATATTTGAAAGGCACGCCCGTAGCCAGGTAACCATGGCAGGGAGGCTAAAAAATTTTCAGGAGGGGCATATGCGAGTTTTCGACTGGCAAGCAAGGTTAAAAATTTGCTAGTGTGTGGCCAAAATTTTTCCAGAAGGGCTAAGCGCTCCCTGTTCCCCCTTGGCTACCGGCCCGTTGAGCGGGTATTAGGTTAACTTAGCAAAAAATGACGCGATTGCCATTATTTTTAGCTTACCATATTGTTTAGGGCCCATATTCTCAAATGCATATAGCACCAATCACCAGTTAGTAGTAGGTTTTCAAACTAACGAACTGCTGCATTTGTAGATCTCAAAATTTGCACAGAAGTAGGGTATATCTAATGCAGTAAATTTGCTGAATTTCAAACATCACCTTTCTCTGTTTCGAAAGTTACAAGACCTATCACCAAGTGGTACTAAGGGCGACAGACATTTGATAACACGGGCTTAGTTTTAAGCTTAATAGCAAGCCTAAAGTGATCCAAAATATGATTCGCAAAATTTTCAATCTTCTTTTACAATACTCCGATAGCGCTGAATATAACAAAGGTAATACATTAAAAATATATGCAAATGATTATCATCTTAAACTTACCATTGTGCTGAGGGTGGGGTGAGCATGTATATGTTTAAGCTTAGGCCTATTACAAATTTTGGGTCACACATTATATTCCAGGTATATTGACATCTCGTAGAATGTTTCGATAGTACTAAGTAAACAAGTATATACTGCTGTTTCTGTTTCATGAATACCAAAATGTTTGGTAGGCGTCCTTTGAATTACCGTAGTACCCCGAATAAGAGGGGAGGGATAGTAAAACGGTGGAACAAATTTGAGTCCCAATCAACAAAAGTCCCGATCGGCAATCAACCAAATTGCTTCAGAGCAAGTTTAGTTCTGCCCAAGGAAAACAATGTAAACAGAAAGATATTGGGTCCAGTTAATATGGGATGAATTAAAAATAAATAACAATCCGTAACCGAATAACAGTGCAGTACCATCTGGAGATGCAAAACAAATATTAGTCGCACCACTTTTTCGGGTCACTACAGCAGTATTTTCAGTATAAAAAAGTAAAAAACATTTTCGTGAAATTTAAGACATTTTTTGAATGACCGCAAAGAAATATTTACTGGTCTGTGTTCCATACCGATTCTCTGACTTACTTAATTTTTAAACTTTTTAAAATTTATTTTTGACGTTTATTTCATGTGAAAGTTGTTCAAATGACACCTTAAAACATATTTAAAAGTTTGGCAAAAGCGTCGTTTAGTAAAATGATTTTTGGTGCATATAGAGACATGCAGTCAAAAGCAGAGCAAAACAGCATAACATCGCCGGGTCCGTAGGCCGAGACGAACCAGTAGCGCTTGCCACCCGCAACATGTTAGCCGGCGTTTGCGTAAAAAGATTACATTTTCAATTTTTAAGTATATTTGAGCTTCTGACGACCTCTCCATGGTTGCACTGAAAGTTAAACTATAACACAATCCGGCTTTTGTAGTCCCGAGGCAAGTCCTTTGGATCGAAAATATTTATTGTTGAAAATGTTCCAAAAATACATCATGCGCATTGGCGCGTTTACAATTTTTACGACGTTAAGAGCGTTTTATTCTCGTTTAAACTATGCCTAAGCGTAAGAATGAGCTTATAACTAAGCCTAAACCACAGCAAAAAAATTAGTCTAAAGTTTACGCTTTACTCTATGCCGGCCCCACAGAACGTTCCTCCGCTCATCCTTACATTGGCCACAATTTTAATTATTTCCATTTCTGGTTCGAAAAAATCAGTTGTATTCCTATCATTTAGGAACGCAGTTCGGCTCTCTGTGTGACTGGCCCTGGTCATTGCAATGTTACCTTTTGGACAACAAATAGCAAATCTGTCCCTTTTATCAATAATACATTCGTAGCCAGCTGGACATTGTTCTCTCGATGGACTGCGTCCACAATTTATGTTCGGAAGGAAGGGTTTGTCTCCTTTGCATCGGCCTACAAAACTTTGCGGTCAATGTTACTTTAAGGGGCGTAACATTAGATTATCCTAAGCCTAAGCCTAAGCGTTGTAAAAATGTGTTCCTAAGCCAAAGCCTAAGCCTAAGCCTAAGCAAAAAATATAATCTAGAATCTAAACCTATACTTTTATGGACCTACAAGAAACCTGGACGCCCCTTAAAGTAACATGGACCAACTTCAGAGTAACATTTTTGTTCAAAAGCACCGCTATAATTATTGAAAGGTATTGTCAACGACCCATGTTTAATAATAGACGCCTACACCACTGGAGGACAAATATGCTGGTGGACTATTAAATACTGAAAGACTTATGCTTACATCTATAACAAGATTTCAAGACCTTAAGCTTTGTGGAAACGATGACGTTTGGTCAAAAATTTGGGTTGATAAATCATAGTGTGACGCTTCGCCACACTCTGGATTTAAGCATAAAGCATCAACGCGGTCCGATATTCATTGTACCCCCATCGTGATTGAGGGGGGTAAAACATGCGTTTCTACTATAAATCATCGGCATAAAAGCACACGAAGCTGCCGACCGCAAATTACTCGTATTCAGTATGTTTGTAACCCTTAATGATTGCAAACCCCCCAAAAAAAGAGATGGGTAACCCCGGGTTTGGGACTGAGTGATGCTTCATGCTTGTAACTTAAAGAGTAGCGAAGTGTCACACTCTTTAATTATCGACTCTTGGTTATTCCAAGAGTCGATAATGACTCTTATAATAGTATACAATTTATATATTATATCGTAGTACAAAATGTATCAACACACGTTGCGTTTTTGCCAGCCCCCCTTAACTGTCAGAAGGTCACGGTAAAACCTCTCATGATAAATTACACCAGTCTTCTTGGTGCCATCAGCCCCCACGTAAATTGTCATCGTGTCTATAAAATTGTATTTGCCTAGAAACGAAATGGGGTGCACGACAAATCACAACGCGAGTTGGATACATTTGTACACATATCCTTTTTATGCCCATGTAAAGATCAGGGGCGGAATGTTGCTCTATGGGACTAGAATAGAAAAACTTAAGCTTGAGACTAATTTTTTGCTTGGCTTAGGCTTAGGCTTAGGTATAAACTCATTCTTACGCTTAGGCTTAGGCTTAGAAATAAGCTCATAATACTGTTCCGCCCGTGTTCTTTACATTGGCCCCTTTTTATATAAAAGATCATATACTCATGGTCATGCAGAAGCCACAATAATTCGCGTGATGGGTGACTAAAAGGTGCAATTTCATCCCAGACTACGCGCAAAATTTATAATATTTTTTCAATTTGGAAACTGAAAATTTTGAAAACTGTTGTATTTTCTATGAAGCAATAAAACACTACAATCCTATCGTTTGCAGTTGTTAACTCTTGCTAAAACAACGCTTTAAATTTTGACGGACGTACAGAAACGAGAGGAAAAGGTGGAATACATCATCGGCTTGAAATTTCACACAACGACGAGAAACAAAATCATTTTGCTAGGTTTTAAAGTCGGACAGGTATGCAAATAAATGTTACACCCATTGCGCTCGCTTGCAACAAACTTTTAGCTGAGGTATATCCTCTGGAAATGGAATCCAGCTTACGTAGCTGTTAGTTTAATCAAGAGTGGATGATCACTCTTGATAACAAGAGTGTGCAACTGGGTACATTCTGTGTATTAAAGAATGTACCAGCAGGCGTTGCATTTTTGTTCGACCTCCCTCTCAATCAGGGGGTTTAAGCAAGAGAAACAGTATGCTTCAGTACACCTACCCCCCTTTAAACAAGGGGGGTTACAATTTCCTCCTTTACTACGATATAAAACTACATAAACCCCCCCCCCCCCCTTAAACAAGGGGAGGTAGGCCAGAAACCCAACGCGTGCCGGGTACATTCTTTAATACACAGAATGTACCCAGTTGCACACTCTTGTTATAAAGAGTGATCATCCACTCTTCGTTGAACCAAGAGTGGATAATAACAAGAGTGTGCAATTATTGGGCTCCCGCATGGTACAAAATGTGCCACCGGGCGTTGCGTTTTTTGCGACTCCCTCCCTTGTTTAAGGGGGGGTCGCTATCACATGAATACCCCTAAATTAAACGGTAAGGGAAGCATGTTTGACGCCGCATACATAAAGAGTCATATGTGCCCAGTTGCACGCTCTTGTAAACAGTCATTATCGACTCTTGGTGGAATATTAAACATACGTTGAGGACAACAAAAATTAACTTCTGGATCACACTCGTATCCTGAAGGACATTGATCTTCATTTGGACGCGGTTCACAAGTTATTCCGGATACAGGTTCGGATCCGTCACGACAATCCGCTGGAATGATTTAGTCTTTCTCTTAGAGTATACTATGAGCAACTAAATGCAATACTCGGTGCATAGTTTTTAACAATTCTTGACGCGTTTTCAGTGTAAAATCTTCACAAGAAGTGAGAACGACCTGGGAATCGATCGTCAAGCTCCTATTGCTGAGTGGTGATTGGAAATGCCTCCCACGCGAATGTAAAGTGTACGAAGCTAAGCTTCAAATTTAATCTGAGATGAAAATGAAAATAATTATGTGAGAAAGGGTTAATGTTGAAAATTTTCAGTTAAAATTCTTCTTAAGGAATCAGCTTCTTTAAGTTCCTGCAGGGTCTGGCGTATAAATTTTCACATGGACACTATGTAACATGATACCAGTTTTGGTCTGGCATTTATTAACCCTTTCTCACATGGGTAGGGGCGGTTCCCATCTCCAGCCAGATATAGGAGTATGATGCTGGAGAGGTCAAGGGGATTCTCACGTATTGTGGAGACTATATTGTGAGCATATGCGCAGTATAATTGTTATTGCAGTAATGTTGTTCAAAGGACCCATGTATAGAACAGGGCCGGAACAGTACTATAAGCATATTTCTAAGCCTAAGTATAAGCCTACGCCAAAGCCTAAGCGTATGAATGAGCCTGTTCCTAAGCGTAACCCTAAGCATAAGCCAAAGCAAAAATAGTCTAAACCTTAAACTGACTCTATTATAGCCCCTCCGGAAAACGATCCGGCCCTGTTCTATACATGGGCCGTTCAAAGTATACTCTGTGTACGAAAGGGTTAATATGTTTAAAAGCACAACGAAACTTTATCAAAATAGAAAAATAACAAAGTACTAAACATAAAACCTGTATAATAAACTGAGGTACTGAAGTAAAATAAACGCATACTTCTTGCACAGCAGGCTCCAACATCTTTGCCTGGGGACAACACGCATCCATATCCCGGTCGACAGTCCCGTGTCCCGCGTCCGCGTCCGCAAAACGGATCAAACTTTGGCCAGCTTCCATCAGGACATTTGACTGCAAAATGACGACCCATATCAAGTATAGGAGGCTACACACTACGAGACGGGCGGATTGCGGGATTTAGATACTGGAACGCTTAGGATTAGGCTTAGGCTTAGGCTTAGGTTTCAAGATACCACAGTTGGTAGTTTAGTTTCACGTTCGGACTGCAAAATTTGTTGAAAATCATCAAATTTAATGGTCAACAAATCTTATTTTGTCTCATGTCAATGATATAAAGACGTGCTCGCCTAGCCTAAGCCTAAGCCTAACCCTAACCGCAAGCCTAAAACATAAACCTACATTGGTTAAACCTAAACCGTGAAGTGTCTAAGTCCCCCAGTTTCAATCATGCTAACCATAATATCAACCCACCGAGGTAGGATCGGTTGGAACACCGCAGAACATTTTCAACTTTACGCAACCAGCTGTAATTGCAAGCCCACGACAAGTTCCCACATTGCAATGGATCAATTATAAGTGTACTAAACAAAACCCGTATATATACACTGCAAAAAATGGTGAGTCAAATTGACTTTCCCCGAAATAGGCTTTTCGGGACTACACAAACTGAGTCAAATTCGACTTCGACAGAGTCAAATTCGACTAACTGAGTAGCACGTTTGTCTGTGGCGGAATTGAATTTGACTCAGTTTGTGTAGTCTGGAAAAGCCTATTTCCGAGAGATAGTCAATTTGGCTGACCATTTTTTGCAGTCCACGTTTGGCTTTGTATTCATTTGATTTTTTAAAAAATTAATTATTTTAAATATTCAAACGCCTTTACCACAGATTAATTCAAAAACAGGACAGTCATTTTCGTCTCTGGTTTCATAATAACGACATCCTGGTCCTGGATCTTTGTTCGGATCCGGCGGAGGTGGACATGCTGCAAATAAACGATTAATACCAATATGGTGACAATAACCCGATCCGGTAGCCAAATAGGTGCTACGCCGGGCTGGCCACTCAGGCCTAAGCCTCCCAACAGAAATTAAAACCAAAATTTTGTATTCAGATTTAGCACAGATGTATTTGCCTTTTCGCTCGTTTCGCTCGGAAGATATACTGCGCTTCTTCCAGCATTGGAAGATTTCTCAGTCTGCCAATGCCGGAGAGACAAGAAAAACGAACTTTTAACAGGTTTTAGAACAACCTGTAAAAAGGTTCCAAATAGCAAAATATTGTTTTACATAAGATTAAATCACTGCAAAAAATGGTGAGTCAAATTGACTCTCTCAGAAATAGGCTTTTCTGGACTACACAAACTGAGTCAAAATTCGACTCCGCCAGAGTCAAATTTGACTAACTGAATCGCTCGGTGAGTCGAATTTGACTCTGGCGGAGTCGAATTTTGACTCAGTTTGTGTAGTCAGGAAAAGCCCATTTCGGAAAGAGTCAATTTGACTCACCATTTTTTGCACTGTACCGTTCCGCCTTGATATCCTGGCTAATTGTTACGTTCAATAGGCATTAGTGATAAATTAGAAATTGATTGCAGAACTTGACTGAAATCATAAGTTTAACAAGGAGACGGAGTTCGGAATTAACAAAATAGTCGTTTTGGCTATCAGAAATACCGTTTTATTGCTCCAATCTTGTGATAAGTTTGAAAAATTATACTAGGTTCGTGTTGTTTTCGACTGAATACGTTTATCCACTGAACACAATGTTTTGGTTTAGACTTTATGCTTAGACTTTATGCTTTAGCGATGACTTAGGGTTGCGCTATACTTGACGTCCGGCGCCGTCCGTCGCCGCCTGTCACTCGTACGGCGCCGTCCGTCACCGTCCGTCACTCGTACGGCGCCGTCCGTCACCGTCCGTCACTCGTACGGCGCCGTCCGTCACCGTCCGTCACTCGTACGGCGCCGTCCGTCACCGCCTGTCACTCGTACGGCGTCGTCCGTCGCTATACGCTATCGTACGTGAGTTATTTGAGGACGATATCGCACGATGACGGACGGCGTTGCACGACAACAAAAGTATAGCGCAACCCGTATTCTTACACTTTAGTATAGGCTTATAGGAGTAAGCTTAAAAATTGTCTTATGAATAATTTAGGAATAGGGTTACGCAAAAGCGTAACCAATAAGTTTAGGCTAATATGTAAGTCCTAGAAATACTATAGGCTTAATAGGAACGGCCCATGCAAAGATCAGGGGCGGAGCGTCTATCTGTGGGACTAGAAAAAATGCTTAAACGTTAAACTAATTTTTTTGCTTGGCTCAGGTTTAGGCTTAGGCTTAGGCTTAGGAATAATGCTTAGGCTTAGGCTTAAGCTTAGGCTTTAAGCTTAGGTGTAGGAATATGCTTATAATACTGTTCCGCCCATGTTCTTTACATTGACAATAGGAACAAACAACAAATTAGTTGGCAAATTCCGGACACCCGGTAGCTATAAAATGGTGTTACCTGCTGGACAACAGGCTCCAAATTTCCCGTTTGGCGCTTGGACACATTCGAGGCGACGTGGACAAGGAGGATGCTCTCCACCGCAAAATGCTATAGGTCCACTTCCATCAGGGCATTCAACTGAAAATAAATACTTTCAAAATATTTCGCTTTCAGTTCGAAAATTAGTGTCGTTGAAAAAGTCACCTTCACTTTCATGAAGATTTTCTATTTCATCAGACATCCAACTTCAAGCTGAGATTCGAACACTGGTTTCTCGGGAGAAAGGCGTTTATTATCACCACTCAGCTATAGGGGCTCGGTGCCACAGGCGGATCCAAAAATTTCTGACGCGGGGAACGGAATGGCAGATGTTATGAAACGCAAAAATTGTAAGGTAGAGGGACCTCATCATTTTATCACCAAAAAATTTCCTGAGGGTAAAAATTGTAAGGCAGGGACCTCAACATTTTATAACAAAAAAATTTCTCACGGGGAGGGGACGTACGCGCCTCACCCGCCCCCCTTCTGGATCCCCTAGTGCTTCGTGCTCATGCCTGAGAGAGCATCTAAGTCTTGTTGAGATTTTGTACTGGGCGCACATGTGTACTGATTAGTTGTTTCATAGTGAAACAATTTCCAAAAAAATAAACTTTACCACAAACAACATCGTATTGGTTGCAACCGTTTGGAGCAATGGATACTTCAAATTGACACCCAATTGGCGGCGGATTTGGTCGTTCGGGACACACTAAACCAATCAGCATCCTTTAAGCCCAAGGTGGCTGATTTTAGAATAAACGATTAAAATCACCCGTGGTATATAAGGGATATATGCCTATCCTGGTAATAAACGCTGATCACTTCGGCCAATGTAAAGAACAGGGGCGGAACAGTATTATAAGCTTTATTCTTGAGCCTAAGCCTAAGCCTAAGCCTAAGCCTAAGCGTAAGAATGAGTTTATTCCTAATCCTAAGCCTAAGTGTAAGAATGAGTTTATTCCTAATCCTTAGCCTAAGTGTAAGAATGAGTTTATTCCTAATCCTTAGCCTAAGTGTAAGAATGAGTTTATTCCTAATCCTAAGCCTAAGCCTAAGCCTAAGCCAAGCAAAAAAATTAGCCTAAAGCTTAAGCTTATTCGATTCTAGTACCACAGAAAACCGTTCCGCCCCTGATCTTTACATGGGTCATCACTTCGAAGATACAGCACTTTGCAGTTACAGGTTAAGCACCTGAATTTACGTCACAGTTTCGAATGATATACATACTTTATATATTCACTCAATGATGGCCGTATGCTGGTATGCAAATGAGCAACCGAACGAACAACCATCTAAACACGACCTCGCTGATGCGAAACTGTGAAAATTAAAAACAAAATAAGCATCAGGTTCCTTGAAAACTGGAACAACTGACCAAAACAGCATGATCCTACAATTCCACCGGCGTTCAATACGCAATTGTGGGGTCTTTCGCAAGGCGGATCATTCGGGCGGCCACAAGGTTCGTCTCTGGATGTACCATGGGGACATTGAACAGCTAAAACCAAATTACTGGCGGGAGAATAACAAATAAGCCTTGCAGGTAAAATTATGTTAAGATCAGGAGTGTAACGTTATTCCGTAGCGAAAACAAAAGAAATGCTAACAGCAGGCAGAAACCTAGACATTGACAACTAAAATAAAGACTATAATGACTTTGAACGAGAGAGTTTTATAGTCAAATTTGAAATTTGTTTAAGACGTACAATTATGCATATAGTTGGCATTACAGTTTTAGTAACAAGAACTTCATTATTTACATAGCTAATCGTTTTACTTCAATATGCAATCCGAAATTTACTAAGGTTTTGCAAAACTCAGCCATTGGCTAATAATTGCCGCCGCTACCCAGGGCCGTGCATAGGTTACTCACAAACCCGCGGCTGCGTTTAGGTGACCCACAACCCAGCGGTTGAAGGGTACCCTGACTAAAAGGGTCAGCGTTGGGAGAGTAGAAAATAAACCAATCAATTTTTATTCTGACAGGCCTAAGTTTTTGTTACTTCGAAAGTGACCTGGACGTTCACTCATTATAGATTAGAAAATCAACCAATTTGTAATCTAAAAGATTTGAGGTTTAAATTATTTCAAACGAGGCCTCGAGCAAACTTATAGGCACGGCGCTGCAATTACGTGTTGGACAACAACCGCTCAATTCATTATTCGGTGCGTTGACACATTCGGTTCCAGGCGCACAACGAGGAAGCTTATCGCCACACAAGACGGTTGGCTTTGTTCCATCGTCGCATTCAACTTAAAGAAAAATACAGGCTCCGTAACGGCATAAATTGACCAGAAACCTGGTTTTCCAAAAAAATTACATCTTAGCGGAAGTCCATTTGTAGGCGGTTGCACACTTTCCCATACGTTTAAGCTTACGGCTTTCGTTTTAGGTTTAGGCATAGGTAAGCTTTTTCCTAAACTTAAGCGTAAGGGTGGAGCTATACCTGTCGTGCGGAACCGTCCGGTGACGCCCGGCGCCGGACGGCGGTGGACGGTGCCGAACGTCATCAAACAAGAAACGATATATATTCGGGTCTCGGATATGAGTAAAAAAGATGAATGGATACTTTTGAGCCAGTGGCTAAAGACCAGTGTGCAATCGGAATTTCGATTCCGGTAGAGAAATGCGGTATTTTTCACTATCCGGTTTCGGTACAAAATCCGGTATTTTTCACTGGTTTCGGTACAAAATCCGGTATTTTTCACGGGAATTTTGCGGTATTTTCGGTATTGAAAAATATTCTCATTCGAAATTTAAGAAAAATTGACATATTATTCTAACTTATTTTTGTAAAATGTTCTAAGCGTGCATTGCCAAAATTTTCAATTTCTGTCATACTTTATAATTGATTATACGTTTCTAGCTATTGCATTTGTTTCAGAATTTTGTCATCCTAATTGGTGCGTTTATACACCGTTAAATGCGATCAAATAGCGTTAAAATAAATTTTTCGGTAACAAGAATTTATTGTTTTCCAGTTCCGGTATTATTTTAACTTTCCGGTTCCGTTTCCGTTGTTTTATAATTCCGGTTGCACCCTACTAAAGACAGTTGTATTTAAATTTTATCGTTGGTTTGAATTTTTAAAACATCTTGTGCGCACAACACGTGGGCTGTAACAAGCATTCGTGCAGCAAATAACGAAAACTTTGCGATCAAAATGAGCAAGAAGCCAAACGCAATTGCAGTACTAAAATTGTTTCAACGCTTGGCAAAACATGAAAACCAGGGCGGTCCAGATGGCGGCACCGGACTCTTTGAAGTATAGCGCAAACGCACTGGCAGCCGGCTATAAACCACGCCAAGCCAACGCCAGGCGCACCGGCCCTGGACTTGGCCCTTTAAACGAATTGAAAAAATTATTAACTTCAATGTATCAATAAAAACTTGCGTATATCAAATATTGAAATGAAATTAAATTTTCTAAACAGTCAGTAAAATGGAAGTTTGGGCCAATGTTACTTTTAGGGGCGTAACAGTAGATTAAGCGTATTCCTACGCCTAAAAGCCTATGCCTAAGCGTTGCAAAAATGTGTTCCTAAGCCTAAGCCGACGCCTAAGCCGACGCCTAAGCATAAGCCTAAGCCTAAGCAAAAAAATGTAATCTACAATCTAAATCTACTCTTTTTGTTGACCCACCAGAAACCTGGACGCCCCTTAAAGCAACATGGGCCGAAGTTTGGATGAATATCAAAACGCCTCAGGAACGATTTTATTGAGCCAGACCGACCCTGCCTCAACTCGCATAGTAAAGAATTAATCAAAATTGTTTGAAAAAATATAAACTCGACTTTACCACAAACTACTTCGTATTCATTACAGCCATTTTTTCCAATAGTCGATGACAGTTTGCATCCAAACGGAGGTGGCTCTGGAGGTTCAGGACACACTAAAATATACTTCAAGAGTCAGAAATAATCTCGACGGGTGAACTCACTATTCTATACCATCCTTCTAATTTTCTGAGGAAAATACTATGTTCTATGACCCACGTTAAGTATAGGGGCACGGCTACTAACCCTAACCCTAAACCAAAGCCTAGATTTATGTGCATTCCACAGCTAAAATAGAAATTATTGAAATAAAATGCAAAAACGGTAAAAGTGTATGTAAAGCAAAAAGATGCTATATGAACAGTGGCAGATATACCAGGAATATGTTGTAGTGACCACATCGTGTATTGGAAAATACTTTTACTCCGTGAAGTTAACACGTTTGCAACCTTCAGATGAACCACTCACATTGCCTAATTTTTAAAACGGCAGGTGATCTTCAGGTCGTCCACATGGTTCCGGTCTGGCTAAACCATTCGTGCATTCCACAGCTAAAATAGAAATTATTGAAATAAAATGCAAAAACGTAAAGTTATCATGAACAGTGGCAGATCCAGGAATTTCCAGTTAGAGCTTGTACAATATCACCTCAGATTGTCCATTGCAACCAAGGCGGGACAATTCAGGCCTCTCCTCATCGCCGCCAAAGCTACAATATCACTGTTGTCTTGCAACCAAGGCGCAATACGAGGTAAAGAATACCAGAACCGTAGGGCAGCAAACTATACTGGAGCCGAAACTGGTGCCAGAGGTGAATTAAAATTAGGTAAAGTAGTATAAACGCTCATCAAATCGCTAACTTTGTCAATATAAAGTATTGTATCGAAATTACCGGAACTGCAAAACTTTTGTCAGAGTCGGAGACTATCTGGGAGGTTGATTTTCTACCGGAGTTGAACGGAAACGTCCGGTTAGATACACTCATTTTAATCTGTAATTTTGTCGACTCGACATTTCGTTACCCATCACTATGCTGTGGCTTAGGCTTAGGATTACGTATAGGATTATGCTTAGATTGATTCGCTGGCTTTCGGACACTGTTGGCTGACAAGTTTATCGGGCGACGAATTGTCTTAGATTCGCATTACTTTCGGCTACCATTTACCATCGTGAGCACTTTTTTTGCGAAAATCTTCCATTGAAGCAAAATTAGAGTAGAATTCTAAGTTCATTGTTCTATGTGCTCCCAATTAATACTTGTTGCCATTTTGTTCAGTATGTTCCATGAATTCAAAATTTGGGAACCCCGAAAGTTTTTTCAGGATGCGATCCTGAACTTATACCTTATGCAAAACCTGATATATATATTAATTGAAAAGTTGATGATTAACACTTACGTATTTGACAACACGCCGAAAATTTCCCATTTGGTGCTTCGACGCATTCAAATCCTTTTGGACAATTTGGCTGTTTGTCTCCACAAAGATCAGCTTCTGGATCGCTTCCATCTCGGCATTGAACTAAAAACCGTCATACAACTTTTTTACAATATCATGCGTACACCAGGTAACTTTTTGCGACCTCAGAGTTTGTGAAGCAGGACCTGTTATACGCTCTAGCCACGGAAATTGCTTCTTTTCTATTAAGGATGATGAATACTGGAAATTTTAAGCTTAAGCCTAAGCGTATGAATAAGCTTATACGTAAGCCTATGCCTAAACCGCAGCAAAACATTGTCTAAAGATTAAACTTACTCTAATGGGCTTATATTTAGGCTAATCCTTAAAACTTAGAGTTAGGCTTTGGCTTAGGTTTAGGTTTCTCATTAGATTTAGGCTTAGGTTTCAAATCACGCGTGGCGGGACGGTCGTTATTATTCTGGACCAAACAAACATCAAAGTATCACATTAATTCATATGTTGTAGGAGTAATTTCAATGTCACAGTGTCTAATATGTTGTATAAGTATTCCATTTTAAGCTAAACGATAACCTAGAATATGGTTTTTAATAACGCTGAGGTTCAGGTTTAGGCGTAGGCTTTCGTTATAGACCTAAACGTGTGTTGTGGTTCAATAGATTTTAAGTTTCACTACTATTTTCAGAACCAAATTTTACGTAATGAAATATTCAAATACGTACCACAAACTTCGCGAAATGAAGGACATCCGGAAACAGAAACTACGGTTTCGTACTGACATCCGGCAGATGGTTCAGCAGGCGGATCTGGACATGGCCCTTGATTGCCAGCTAAAATAGAAATTAAATGTCTGTAGATAATTATTCTGCAGATTAGATTTTGTGATATAACAAGTGTGTCGCTAATCACTCTCTTGACAAGGGTATGCAACTAAATATCTTTAGTTTCACGTTGTGCACAATGTACCAGTGCGCGTTGCGTTTTCGCCCTACTTCGCCCCACTTGGGTGGGGGGGTAGACGATGTCACACTTATCCAATTAAACCTGTCCCCCAATCCCACTATACAGAGTATAAAAGGATTGATTTTGTTTCCAATAAAGTCGTATTTATGATTTCTTTGTTTGCGTCAATTTCGACCCTCCTAGAATTGAAATTGGGTGGGTCAAGTACATCTCCCGGAAGTGGGATGTGGTATACCAAGTACACTACGTGTGACGAGTGCATACCAAGAACACTACGTGTGCCGAGAGTGCATTCTTTTGTACACAAAATGTACCCAGTTGCATACTGTTGTCAAAAACAGTATCATCTACACTTTAAATATATTAAAATAAATCAAAAACAAATTTAAATTCAAAAGATTTCAATTTTAATTCTACAATATCAATGATAAATAGACGTTGAACGAATTACTCACGAGGCGGACCCAGCACCGCTCCTAAGGAACCAAACAGCAGCAATGTTGTTACAATCATAATAAGTTTTGCCTAAAACCAACACGCGTTATTAATATAGTTTAACCGACCCTTTAAAAACTATTAATCTTGTGTTTGAAACATCTACAGGCTTCAGCAAACCTTGCTCACTGCAAAAAAACCGAATTTGACTCTGGCGGAGTCGGATTTTAACTCAGTTTGTGTAGTCAGAAAAAGCCTATTTCGGAGAGAGTCCATTTGACTCTGCATTCTTTTTTGCAGTGAGGTAGGCTAAACAGCTTTTCAGGAGGGGCATACAAGGGTTTTTCGATGACTTATAACAAGGAAGGAAGAAAATTTTCTAAGGAGGGCAAAACCGTTTTTGGTGGGCGCTGAGCGTCCCGTGGCCCGGGCTCTGGTTAACTGCTCGGAAACAATCAAATTTTACAGTATACTATTGAGCACTGGCTGGAGATTGTTCATTAAATCGACTTGCATTTAAAAGATTGTTGGAATTGCAATTATTTGCAGTTGCAAGTTATATTAACAACTAACGGGACGAGATTGAAATAAAGCTATCGGATGTACATAGTCTAAACCAATACCTAACAATACATTTCTGACGCATACATCTCAACAAGGTGACAGAATACCATCCTCAATAATAGTTTATCACAAGCCAAATCTGGGGGGGGGGGGGTTAAATGAGAATATTTGATATCGACAATGACCCATGTTAGCTACTGAGGCCTAAAACCTAAACATGGGCCAAAACCTACGCGAAAGCGTACCCTTAAACATAACCTCAAGCCAAAGACTCCCAGGCACTAAATCCCTCAGTCCATGTGTCTCCCAGCAGGCAGGAGAATATTTTTGACATGCGCAGCGGATAATGAACAGATTACCAGTACTAAGGCACTTTTTGCGAACAAAACTGCAATTAAAATTTGCTGGGCAACAAAATATAGCTTTTGTACACATTTTCGTTAAAGGCACAAGTTTAGGCGTCGGTCAGGTTTAGCAAATGGCTTACGTAAGACATAGCTTAAATAAGTCTTTGTCTAAACCTATTCCTAAGCCTACAGCAGAAGGCTAAGTCTGAATAACTTTAAAGACCCATGGATAAAATCGGGGCGGAACAGTAGTATAACCATATTGTTAAAGCTTAAGCCTAAGCCTAAGTCCAAGCCTAAGCGCAAGAATGAGCTCATACCTAAGCGTATGTATAAGCAAAAATTTCGTCGAAAGCTTAAGCTTACTCTCTCCCAGGCCCACTGAAAAGCGAGCCTACAATATCCACTGCCTGCAGTTTACAGTGTACTAAAATTTAAATTAGCTAACCGAGGTACGAAGAAGAGTTCAAAATACCAAATATTATAAACTTAAACTTTTGAATTTTAATTCCAAAGCAAACAATATTTAAATACACGGCACAGCGGCATTTTGGTTTAGCTTGAATCTTGAAAATGTTACAATATTTACAACTTTGAAAGCCTTTTTAAAAATTCTGTACCATTTGTCAGTTGTTTTGATCAAAAATTATGTTTATGAATAAGAATTTTATAAAGTTGTAGCAAAATCAATTCATCCGCGATAAATTCAATGGAATAAAGTTGAATGTCAAATTTAAACGGGAAAATAACATATTTTTTGTAAGATTAGCATTTAAATTTTGTAATTTTCGTAGTCTGAAATGTTATATTTTGTAGAAAATTTGTTCATATTTTACAATATATATATAAACATATATATATCTATATATACACAATCGACCACACAAGAGACCCTTGTTTGGGGGCAGTCCTCACAATAAATTTCGCTTGTACTATCTGGATTGTCCGACCCTATGTATATGACATAAGTAGCGCAGTGTTAAATCTATATATTAAAGCTGGAACGCCCCACATACGTATTTTTGGCAGCGTGCATGTATCGTTATGTACATTACACATAAAATTCTGGAAATAGAAAATTGCGTTTTGACTGTTTAGATAGAATGTAATTATTGAGAAGACTAAACCGGTCGCTCATATGCCAATTAGATGGAAAATTTCTTGATATAATGTATAATTTAGATGGAAAATTTATAGTGATTTGATTTGAATTTCTTGGATAGAACGTTGTGCATTAGCATTTCTTAATCTATGTTTTCTATTACATGATAGTTTATGTTTTATGTAGTTTGTACAATGTTTTCAGCTGGCTTCATCCAGAGTCATTTAGTATACACTGCAAAAAATGGTGAGTCAAATTGACTCTCCCCGAAATAGGCTTTTCCTGACTACACAAACTGAGTCAAAACTCGACCACCGATTAATCCTAGTTTGAAACATCTACAGGCTTCAGCAAACCTTGCTCACTGCAAAAAAAACCGAATTTGACTCTGGCGGAGTCAAATTTTGACTAAGTTTGTGTTAGTCCGGAAAAGCCTATTTCGGAGGGTAGCTCAATTTGACTCGCCGTTTTTTGCAGAGTAGATTCCCCATCATTTATTAGCGTTGTTTAGTGTGTCTAGCGGGCTATACACCAAAATCATACAAAAATTTGAACCAAAACCCGGGCCGTTAATAACAATTTTGCAGGATGATTTAAATACTAACCTGTTTTGGCAATTTATCTCTTGCTTCTGTTTTCCTCTCCTTGTGTTTTTTTTGTTTTTTGTTTTTTTTTTTTTTTTTTTTGGGTTGTTTTTTTTTTTTTTGTTTGTTTTTTTGTTTTTTTTTTTGTTTTTTTTTTTGATTAGGTGCGCTCTTGAGTCTATGTACCGCGTGGGGCGAGTGTTTTTTTTGCTGGAGCTGTTTTTTGGCGCGTGCTGTTGTTTGTCTCTATGGAAATCCACAGCAACTTCGTTTTGCGTTTGAAACGAGGTACACGACATTAGGAGCCATGCGTTGTTAACGCGAAATGTAGCTATACAATGGTCATGTGATTTCGATGCTCGTAACCCCCCCCCCCGATTTGGCTTGTGATCACTTTTTGGGTTCTGTCCCTTGTTGGTGTTGCGTCGGTTGTTGGTTTGGTTTGACTTGTCTCGTGCTTTTTTTCTCGTCCCGTGGCCCGGGCTCTGGTTCTGCTCGGACTTTTTCGTTCTTTGGCTGGCTGGGTTGTTGGTGTTGCTTGTGTTGGTGTTTTTGGTTGGGCTTCTGCGACTGGGGTGGCGTGTGTCTTCTTTTTCTGGTTCTGGTGGTTCTTTCTTTACTCCCTCCTTTTCTTTTTTTCTTTTTTTTTCTTTTCTTTTTCATTCTCTCTTCTTCTTTTCTCCCTTTTCTTTTGCTTTTTTTCTCCTTGTTGTGTGTGTTTTGTTTGGTGCGGGGGGGGGGGGGAAATTTTTGGGGGGGGCAAGCGCAAACACCCGCAAAAAAACACACAACAAACCAACCAAACCCAAAAAAAAACAACAAAAAAAAAACACGAACAAAAACGAGAAAACGAGAAAACCGCAGGGACGAGGGGCAGGCAAAAAGGAATAAAACAAACCCCCCCCCAGAGGGAAAACAAAGAGACCACCAAGCAAACTATATGTGACTACACCATATTATTTCAATCTGTGTTAGTTGTTAATACTACTAATAATTGAATTAATCTTTAATGGGATTTTGTGTTTGGGGGTTTGTTGTTTTTGTTGTTTGGGTGGGGTGGGTTTTTTGTTTTTTTTTTTTTGTGTTTGTGTTGGTTTGTGTGGTGGTTTGTTTTTTGTTTTGTTTTTTTTTTGTGTTTGTTGTTTTTTTGTGTTTTTGTTTTTTTTTTTGTCTCTTGCTTTTGTTCTGGGTGCTGTCGCCGTGGTGTTGTTGTCTTTTTTGTTGTCGGTTTTCTTGTTTTTTTTGTTTTTTATTTTGTATTCTTTTTGTTTTTGTAGTGCTCTTGTATGTTTTTGAATTTTTTTTGGCTCTAATTGAGATGGTGGCTTTGATCTTTCCTTTGGTTTTTGGTTGTTTGGGGGTGGGCTTTGTGGTTGCGTTTTCTTGTTGTTTGATTGTTGTTTTTTTCTGGGTGAATAAAATTTTAATGTTTCCTTCTTTCTTATTTCTGGGGGGGGGGGTTTGATTTTGTTTTTTCTATTGCTGTTTTCTGCTCTAACTCGCTGCTTTTTATATTTTTGTGGGTTGTTTCTGGCGCTACTGGTCTTGCTGGAACTTTTTTTTCTTGTTGCGTGTTTATGATTTCTCTCTTCTTTTCTCTCTCTTCTCGCTTCTGACTAAGGACGGGGGATGCTTTTTTAGCTCTCTTCCTGTCTTTTCTCTATTATAAAATTTACTCTTTCTTCTTGCTACCTCTGCTTTCTATACTAATTCAATAATTAATATTCACTCTTTTTTTTATTATCCTTGCTTTTGTTTTTTGTTTGAATTTTTTTTCTTGGCTTCTTTGCTTTTGTTTTTTTGTCAATTATGTTTTGATTTTTATAGTTATTCCGAAATTCTGGATTGTGTATTCGGGAATCTTTTTTGTTTGATTTTTTTTTTTTTTTCTGATTATATTTTGCTTCTTCTTCTTTATATATATATAAATATATTCTAATCCCTTTTTGGGGTCTCAAATTTGCTTTCTTCTGGTTGTCTTGTTTATCGCTTTATCTATTACTGCCTATTTTTGGCGTGTGTTCTTTGTTTATTCTAATTTGCTTTTGGGTTTGTTTGGTGCTTTGCTGGTTTGCCTGTTTTGTTCTGCCTGTGCTTGGATTTGTGAATTGATTTGTCCTTTGCTTGTTCTTGTTTCTGTCTTTTGCTGCTTGTTGGCGGACAATCCGCCGGAAAGAGGACCACCAGACAAAAACAAGACCCGGCCACGGACGAAAAAAAAATGGGGGGGGGCCCGCGCAAGAAGGCGCCTACCGCCTGGGGGGGGGAGACGAGAATATCCAATAAACCTGTCCCCCAATCCCACTATACAGAGTATAAAAGGATTGATTTTGTCTCCAATAAAGTCGTATTTATGATTTTTTTGTTTGCGTCAATTTCGACTCTCCTAGAAATGAAGTGGGGTGGGTCAAGTACATGTCCCGGAAGTGGGATGTGGTATACCAAGTACACTACGTGTGTCGAGTGCATACCAAGAACACTAGTGCATTCTTTTGTACACAAAATGTACCCAGTTGCATACTGTTGTCAAAAACAGTATCATCTACACTTTAAATATATTAAAATAAATCAAAAACAAATTTAAATTCAAAAGATTTCAATTTTAATTCTACTATATCAATGATAAATAGACGTTGAACGAATTACTCACGAGGCGGACCCAGCACCGCGCCTAAGGAACCAAACAGCAGCAATGTGGTTACAATCATAATAAGTTTTGCCTGAAAACCAACGCGTGTTATTAATAAAGTTTAATCGACCCTTTAAAACCTATTAATCCTAGTTTGAAACATCTACAGGCTTCAACAAACCTTGCTCACTGCAAAAAAACCGAATTTGACTCTGGCGGAGTCGGATTTTGACTCAGTTTGTGTAGTCAGAAAAAGCCTATTTCGGAGAGAGTCCATTTGACTCTGCATTCTTTTTTGCAGTGAGGTAGGCTAAACAGCTTTTCAGGAGGGGCATACAAGGGTTTTTCGATGACTTATAACAAGGAAGGAAGAAAATTTTCTAAGGAGGGCAAAATCGTTTTTGGTGGGCGCTGAGCGTCCCGTGGCCCGGGCTCTGGTTAACTGCTCGGAAACAATCAAATTTTACAGTATACTATTGAGCACTGGCTGGAGATTGTTCATTAAATCGACTTGCATTTAAAAGATTGTTGGAATTGCAATTATTTGCAGTCGCAAGTTATATTAACAACTAACGGGACGAGATTGAAATAAAGCTATCGGATATACATACTTTAAACCAATACCTAACAATACATTTCTGACGCATACAATTCATCAAGGTGACAGAAAATCACCCTCAATAATAGTTTATCACAAGCCAAATCTGGGGACTTATATGAGAATATTTGATATCGACAATGACCCATGTTTGCTACAGAGGCCTAAAACCTAAGCATGAGCCTAAACCTAAGCGTAAGCGTACCCCTAAACCTAAGCACAAGCCAAAGATCCCTCAGTCCACCTGTCTCCCAGCAGGCAGGAGAATATTTTATGACATGCGCAGCGGATAATGAACAGATTACCGGTGGTGACACTTTTTGCGAACAAAACTGCAATTAAAACATGCTGGGTAACAAAGTATGGCTCTTGTACACATTTTCCCTAAAGGCACAAGTTTAGGCGGCGGTCAGCTTTACGAAAGGCTTACGTAAAGCTTAGCTTAAATAAGTCTTCGTCTAAACCTATTCCTAAGCCTACAGCCGAAGGCTAAGCCTTAATAACTTTAAAGACCAATGTATAAAATCTGGGCGGAACAGTAGTATAACCATATTGTTAAAGCTTAAGCCGAAGCCTAAGTCCAAGCATAAGCGTTAACAATGAGCGCATACCTAAGCCTATGTCTAAGCAAAAATTTCGTCGAAAGCTTAAGCTTACTCTCTTCCAGGCCCACTGAAAAGCGAGCCTACAATATCCACTGCCTGTAGTTTACAAAGTGTACTAAAATTTAAATTAGCTAACCGGGGTATGAAGAAGAGTTCAAAATACAAAATATTATAAACTTAAAGGTTTGAATTTTAATTCCAAAGCAAACAATATTTAAATACACGGCACAGCGGCATTTTGGTTTAGCTTGAATCTTGAAAATGTTACAATATTTACAACTTTGAAAGCCTTTTTAAAAATTCTGTACCATTTGTCAGTTGTTTTGATCAAAAATTATGTTTATGAATAAGAATTTTATAAAGTTGTAGCAAAATCAATTCATCCGTGATAACTTCAATGGAATAAAGTTGAATGTCAAATTTAAACGGGAAAATAACATATTTTTTGTAAGATTAGCATTTAAATTTTGTAATTTTCGTAGTCTGAAATGTTATATTTTGTAGAAAATTTGTTCATATTTTACAATATATATATATATAAACATATATATATATCTATATATACACAATCGACCACACAAGAGACCCTTGTTTGGGGGCAGTCCTCACAATAAATTTCGCTTGTACTATCTGGATTGACCGACCCTATGTATATAACATAAGTAGCGCAGTGTTTAAATCTATATATTAAAGCTGGAACGCCCCACATACGTATTTTGGGCAGCGTGCATGTATTGTTATGCAGATTACACATAACATTCCGAAGCATTTCTTAATCTATGTTTTCTATTACATGATAGTTTATGTTTTATGTAGTTTGTACAATGTTTTCAGCTGGCTTCATCCAGAGTCATTTAGTATACACTGCACAAAATGGTGAGTCAAATTGACTCTCCCCGAAATAGGCTTTTCCTGACTACACAAACTGAGTCAAAACTCGACCACCGATTAATCCTAGTTTGAAACATCTACAGGCTTCAGCAAACCTTGCTCACTGCAAAAAAAAATCGAATTTGACTCTGGCGGAGTCAAATTTTGACTCAGTTTGTGTAGTCCGGAAAAGCCTATTTCGGAGGGAGTCAATTTGACTCACCGTTTTTTTGCAGAGTAGATTCCCCATCAAGCGTTGTTTAGTGTGTCCAGCGGGCTATACACCAAAATCATACTTGAACCAAAAATAACAATTTTGCTATACACCAAAATCATACTTGAACCAAAAATAACAATTTTGCTATACACCAAAATCATACTTGAACCAAAAATAACAATTTTGCTATACACCAAAATCATACTTGAACCAAAAATAACAATTTTGCTATACACCAAAATCATACTTGAACCAAAAATAACAATTTTGCTATACACCAAAATCATACTTGAACCAAAAATAACAATTTTGCTATACACCAAAATCATACTTGAACCAAAAATAACAATTTTGCAGGATGATTTAAATACTAAGATTAGGTGCCTCTTGAGTTGGAAATCCACAGCAACTTCGTTTTGCTTTGAAACGAGACGACATTAGGAATGCGTTGTTAACGCGAAATGTAGTATACAATGAAATTTTTGTGTGACACCGAACTTTATGATAAAAAACTTAAAACAAAACGGTAAATTTCGCTCTACCATTGTTTAAAACGCAGGGCGTATGTAAGGAAGGAACAAGAGAATATATCTCTAATTGAAATTTCAGAAAGGCAAAAAAACTAGGTATCTTTGTATACTTTAGCATATTTTAAATTCAAGATTCCAAAAAATCATGTTTTGCTATTTCGAAGTAACATTCTGAGTACATAATGCTTCAAAAGGTACCTGGTGTACGTACGCATATTGTAGAAGTTGCATTACGTTCAAATCCAGATTGAGTTTTTGAGTTGTCGCTCAAGTTTCCAAACTAAATATTAGGCTTGCTTAAGAAGAATTCCTTTTAAACATGTGCCAGAACCCAGCCAATGGCGGATCCATGGGGGGCCATCCCGGCCGTGCCCCCCCCAACAGCATCTCGATAAAAATTATATGAACATGGCCTAAACTTAAGTCTCGGTGTATTTAACTTGCGTCCGTGTTCGGATGCTTTGCCAATGCCCTATTTTCATTTGTTTCATGTTCCACTAATTTTTCTGTCTTGTGAATCTCGAAAAATTACATTTTCACTACAATTTGTCCGTTTAAATTTATTTCTTTTTTTGAGAACAGAAAAAATGCAAAATTTACAAAATATATTTATTATAAAACAGTATTATGTTTAATTATATATATATATATATATATATATATATATATATATATATATATATATATATATATATATTGTAAATGTCGCTTTTCAATGTATATCTTTAAATGATTGCTATTTTCTCACACTGGGTCGGATCAGCCGTGTTTGCAGTCCTTTTTACTGACCTCTGTTGCGTGAACGCCCCCTTTCCCGAAGCAATCGTTTAAAGTCGACAGTGGCAGATCCCGAAATTTCTAGAGGCAGAGTACACGAGTATGATAATGTGGCAAAACTCCCGAGCGAAGCGAGCGAGAAAGCTGCACATTGTTTTAGTGCAAAACATTAGTACAAAATGTTGGTTTTTGCCAAAATTGACTTGTGGCATAAAAATAAAATGTGTATACTGATTCCAATAATCCGTCAGTGGCACAACTATGAATGTCCCCTAATGCTAACGAACCATGAATGCTTTAAACCACGACGCCACCCAGTCCCGCAATCAGAAATTTTAAGCTGAAGTTTCTTATACGGAAACACTCAGAAGGGTAGTTTAAATTTAATATCAGATTGTAGGCCTTCAGATGGCATTCATGAATATATATTTCATTTGGTAGTGCCGTATAAAATGAATGAGTTATGGTCGATCCAGTTAGTCTATTTTCAGGCAGGGTTCGGAGCTCCTTGCGGCTCCAGGGCATAGCGCGCCCAAAAAGATTTGCCAAACATGCAAACATATGTATAGAGGGGAGTAATAGTTTTCTAAGCATAAAATTCATTTAATCCAACAATCACTTGGAAACTTTTCACTGGGCTCGCTTTTATCTGGTTATATATTTATATGTATTACAAGCTCTATGGGACTACACAAACTGCGTTAACTTTGACTCCGCCAGAATCGAACGTGCGACTCAGTGAGCTGAATTTGACGCTGGCTGAATCGAATTTGATTCAGTTTGTGTAGTCCCGAAAAGACTATTTCGAAGAGAGTCAATTTTACTCACCATTTTTTGCAGTGCACTGTGGTGTATTCACCCAATTCTCCACCAGAAAGCATACATACAGTTGAATGCATCGTATTGCATGTGCATATAACGGACATACGGAGGTTTTGATTTAGGGTTTAGATTCACATTTATACAGGTTTGTATCAAGTCCAATAGTGCTTTTTGGCCGTCCTGCCTGATTCTTTTATGTTTTAGAAGAAAAAATTTTGATAAAATTTAATATTTAATCCTGACTGTTCACTTCACATACGCTTTAATATTTCTCTGCCGCGTGAAACACACGTTTACGAGCCATGACAACGCCAACGAAATGCCTAAAATTATAATTTTTGATTTTATTATAAATTTCGCGTACAAACTTTTGATTTTAAGATTTTTTGTCAATTTTTAATTAGGCGCATATGTAAAGGTGGGACTGAGAAAATGTTTTCCAACCCAAAATTTCATACAAAACAATAAAGTACATTTAATAAGCTTTAAGGATTAGCTTCTGGATTTTAGAGGTCAATAAAAGTTCCTTGTACATAAAGTTTAAACCGTTCTATAAAACTGAAACCCAAACTGTAAGCTTGAATTTTAATACAATATTTCAACGAAGTTGGTTTAATTAATACCGATGTTACTTGTTATCAAAACAAAAAAATGTTTTTCTGTAGTAAAATGACACGAAATTTGATGTTTTTGTGTCGTTTAAAATTTAAATGTACTTGTTTGAAACAGTTTAATACTTCCGTAATCGCTTTAAATATTAATTTTGAAATATTTTTCGACAAATTTTGCAGCATTTCAAAGGCGCATTTTCGGGCTGTTAGAAACAAAATTTTTTTCGTTCTTTAACTGAAGAATATGTGAACATCAGATTCTAAACCTTTAAGGCTTAAGAGGCATATGCCAAATTTTTTCGTTCTTGAGCTAAAGAAAATGTAATCAACTGATTTTTAAGTTAGTAAGTACACACAAAATAACTTGTCTTAAAATTTCAAGACTTCTACTTTTTTAAATTTTTAAGACATAAATGTCTTGTATTTTAGACATTAATAGCCTTAAACAGCTCATAAATTGTTTGTTAAATGGTCAAAACATAAATGTCTTATATTCAAGAAATTGCTATTTCCAATTTATGGGAGACAAATTTCTTTCTTTCAAGAAATAGTCGCCTTTTATTCAGGAATTAATACCATGATATATATGTAAAAAAGAAACTATTTTATATTCTTAAGAGAGTATATAAACGAATTTCAAAAACACTTCGTGGTGAGATCAGGCTCCCCCAACCTAAGTTTACGTCTTGGACCTCTCTCAGGTTGTAAAATTAGCGCATTTGGTCGATCGTTAGCCCCCAACTTTTTAGTCAGTTTCCACGGCAAATGTTTGTGTTTGGTTTCAGTCATGTTTGTTTTTATATTTCAGAAATATTTGTCTTATTCGTTCACTAAATGAGGTCTCAAATTTAACACATTTAAATGTGAAGAATTTTAGACCAGTGTTTCTGACAAATTTAAGAAATAAAAGTGTTAAATTCAAGACATTTAAATGTGAAAAATTTTAGACCAGTGTTTCTGACAAATTTAAGAAATAAAAGTGTTGAATTCAAGACATATATATGTTTGAAGTCTGTATCAAGACACATTTGTCTTATTATTTTGTGTGTGGGGCCAATGTACTGAACACGGCCATAAAAGTAGCCTAAACATATTGATAAAAGTCTAAGCCTAAGCCTAAAAGCCTAAGCATAAAAATGAGCTTAAAGCCTCAGCTTGTTGTATTGCAGTAACCGTCAAGAAAATCCGTATCCATTTCTTTCAGGTAAAAAAATCCACTTGTTGACAATCGTGGATTATACAGAAATATTAACGCAATTTTTTTTTAATTCGTTGTTTTCGAGCCGAAATTTGACTCAAAATAACGATGTACTTTTGATATATTTTTGATTTTTTCCATGATTTTACTGCTCAGCGTATCGGAAACTATTCAAACGACGGTATAAAATTTAAATTTTTGAAAAATTGAAGGACATTTATGCAAAAATCAACAAAGTTGTGTTGAATTCTGACTGGTGGCCTATGCTGAGACTTGCCGAAAATTTTTAGTCTGTTTTATTTCAGTTGTACATTCAAATGTGTTTCGATTCAACGCTTTTAGCAAAGTTTATTTTGTGCCGAAGTCAGGAATTCGTATCAGTAAACAAAACGTCTTTTATAAGTAATAATTGCTAAACATACTATTCGTATGATGTTACCTTAAAATGTTTCGTCCGGGGGAGGGGGGGCGGAAGCCTCCGCAGTGAGGAAAGTCCCCTATGCTCGATCGTAGTAGCAACTCTAAATATTTCGAATGATAAATGATCCACGGCGGGCCGAGAAGTTCGAGACAATATGATGAGTTTGAAAAAATAGTTTTTTAATGTTAAATTTTAAAAATGTTTCGAAATAAAACGAGTGATCTTGTATTTGTAAATACTGATAATAGAGTTTTGTAATGTTTATGTTGTCCCATTAAAGTAACAGAGTACACTGTAAAATCAACTGAGTTGATTTTAACTCAAAATAAGTTATATCCACTCAGATGTCTGATTTCTGAATTAGGATTTTCAGAACTCAGAATTATGAATTGACTGAGCTCAATAATTAATCAACTCAGCCGTAATTGAATCAGCTAAGAGTGAGGTTAATATTTGCTGCTAATAACTAAAAATAGCCAGAAATGTCTGACTCTTTCTCTGAGTTGATTAATCAATTCATTGGAATTTACAGTGCATAGTTCAACCGGAAAGGAAATAACTTTCGGTGAAGCGGAAGTTGGCTTAATTTCTGCGATTGCCGCCAGCTAAGAACCACAGTTGCAACACTAGTGTACATTTGGCGTTTCGAATATAATTAGCTTTGCGTAGAATCTTGCATCTGTTACAAAATTTTGTACGAATTAAATGTGAGAGTAATTGTTTGTATGCCAATGTCATATGCTATAAGAATTGTGTTAAAGAATAGAATTTGTGAGCATTAACTTTAGAAATTTGTTTTCTTTGATTTTCAAAGTCTTGCCTGGATCACGCTTTGTTCGTAGAAAATATGTCATATATGTCGTAGTCATGGCACCAATTCATAGTCCAGTTCACCAATATGGCTTAGGTAGGTTCCACAACAACAATTGTCAGAATTGCACCGATTTGCAGTGTTTAAACGTAATTATATACACACACATATATATATTTATATATATACATATATATAATACATTTATTTATTTATTCATTTATTTATTTATTTATTTATTTATTTATACGCACAAAATGAATATATATTGTTTTTCGACGTGTCTGCAAGTGTCATTGAAATTAAAACGATTTTTTGCTGCTATTAAATTTCGACAAGCGACAAAATGTCTATGCCTTGCAGTTGCAACAACACAGTAGGACAGCGTGTCACGTTGGACACCTGCACAAGCAGACACCGACCGAAGGGATACATCCCGTCTCGATGTTGCTTGCGGGACAACGAAAAAAAGCCACTTTTAACAGGCCATAGAATAATCATTTGGATACTACAGACCAAAAAAATTGCCAAACGAGGTCATTAGCGTCAAGAACTGAAGAAGTACAGGCGACATCCCTGGTGCGCATAAAACTTAAAATCGGCTGCAAATTTTAGATTCGATTTTGGAAAATGTTTGAAAATTTCTCAAATGTTAATACTTTGCTTCATAGTAAAAGTGTGTCGTAAAGTTCGCGTATAGCAGCAGAGGTCGTAATAAAATTTTTCACAAAAATCGTGTAAAACTCTTGCTCTCGGTATTTAATATTTTATATTTATATACATACATACATATATACATACATACATACATATATATACATATATATATAAATTTAGTATTTTAAATTTTAATATATACTTGTGGTTGTTTTTACGATTTAAATCTTAAATATGATTTTATGTTGCAGTTTATGTGAAGTTGGCTTGAAACGGAAATTGTAAGTAAATTATGTTTTTTTAGTTTTTCAAATTCTTTTCTCTGATAAAACGAGATCATGTTTCTATTACTAAATATACCGTTTAAGATAAAAAATGTGATTTATGGGCCTAAAACTATGCAGAATCAGGTTTTTATTGTTATGTTTCTCGCTTGTACTCTTATTTGCCGCATTAAAAATGTTAGTCTGTTCACTTCAAAATTAGTATATTTAAACCAAGACAGGTTTTGCTTGTTTTTTATAGCGGAAAATTTTAGACCAATGAAAATTTCAAAAATGCCAGACGTCTTTAGTCAATAACGTTGGCAGCTAACTTTGCTAAAAACCAAATATCCCGTCAAGTACGGATAAATCTTCCATTCTTCCGTAAATCTCCTGCGCATTTCAACTGAGTCAATTAAACAGCAAAGAATTTCATGAAAAAATAGTAGAATTTTCTATTAAAATTTCAAAACAGTTTTATTGATTTTTCGGGCCAATGTTACTTTAAGGACCGTAACAGTAGATTAAGCGTATTCCTAAGCATAAGCGTACGCCTAAGCGTTGCAAAAATGTGTTCCTAAGCCTAAACCTAAGCAAAAAATGTCATCTAGAATCTTAACCTACACTTTTATAGACCCACCAGAAACGTGGACGCCCCTAAAAGTAACATAGGCCATTAGTTGTATGAAATTTCGTGCTTTTACTTTCGATAGTGCGAAAATTCAAAATGAGTGAAAATTTGTGAAACGGATAGTGAAAATTTATGCAGAATCCTGTTTCACACAATATTAAATTTTTGGAATTTTGTAAGAACGCGTACTGAAGATTCACGCAGTATTTCAAGCCCTTTTGACGAAATTTAAGTAAAATATCAGTTAAAATAATTTGCAGCGGCGGATCCATGAATTTCTGACGGCTGGTTTACGCTGGCAAACGTTTATGAAACGCAATTTTTACTGTAAGCGATATATGTCCTAATTCTCGCTGAAGGGTTACAATTGTAAGAGACAATAATATTTTACAAAAAATTTTCTTACGGGGAGGGCGTACGCCTCCCCGTTACCCCCTCTGGATGATTACTTTGTTCGAGTTTTATTGTATACTTTTATTTTAATGTTATATTTCATTGTTGCAATTATTTTCTATACCATGCACCATTTGTGTAGCTGTGGAAAATGTATTTCCGGTGGTTCATAACAAAAAAGTACCGTAATATGCCATAACAATCACCGGCCCATATGATTAGGGACGGAAAGTTATTCCATGCGAGTGAATAGAGTAAGCTTAATCTTTAAACTATTTCCGCTTTAGGTATAAGTTCATTGTTACGCTTAGGTATACGCTTAGGCTTAGGAATATGCTTATATTACAGATCCGGAATGCGTTCTATGCATTGGCCGAGGCACCCAAACGCGCTTCAATGGTGTGTGAAGTGATTCCGGTTCAAAAGGTCCTTATGTTGTGCTTCGAAATTTTAAGCTGTAACAAAAATTGTCTTAAGTTTAAACTTACTCTATTGCAGTCCCACAGAATAACCGTTCAGCCCGTGATCTTTACACGGGGGCCATGAGCCGGCCTATTAGCAACAATTTTTGATTTCAGTTGTGTTTTTATTAATTATCAGACAAATTTATTTCATTATTATTTTATTTACAAACTTTTGAAACGTTTGTTAAGATTTGATGTTTAGGGTTTTTTACAACCACAATTTACCTGCAAAAACAATATAAAAATTATGACAAAACTGTGATTTTAAGATATTTTTTGCATTATTAATAATATCAAGAGTGGATCATAATAAGAGTGTGCAACTCTTGGGGCCCGCATGGTATAAAAATTATGACAAAACTGTGATTTTAAGATATTTTTTGCATTATTAATAATATCAAGAGTGGATCATAATAAAAGTGTGCAACTCTTGGGGCCCGCATGGTACAAAATGTACCACCGGGCGTTGCATTTTTGGCTGTCTCCCCCTGAAAGTACAATTGGAGTTATCAACAAATCATTTAACGTCCAAAGTGAATGGAATCGCTCAACTGTACCCTCTGAATCGAGTGGGGGGTAACCAAAAATGCAACGTTGCGCTTGGTACATTCTTTTGTACACAGAATGTACCCTGTTGCACACTCTTGTCATAGAGTGATTATCCACTCTTGGTTATATCAAGAGCGGATAATGGCGTCCCGCTTGGTACAAAATGTACCACCGGGCGTTGCGTTTTTGGCCCACCCCCTTGTTTAAGGGGGGGAGGGGTCGTTATCACATGAATGCCCCTTAATTAAACTATGAAGGGAGCATGTTTGACGCCCCATACATAAAGTGTCATAATTCGCACCGGTTGTACCCCCTCTAAACAAAGAGGGATTGGTCAAAAACGCAACGCGTGCCGCGTACCTTCTTTTCTGCACAGAATGTGCCCAGTTGCACACTCTTGTTATATAGCGCGTATCCATTCCTGATAATATTTACTTATGGCAATAAATCAATTTTTTAAATTTATACTAATTAAAGGAAGTACAGCGAAATCTGAATAGTACCTAAATGTGAATAAAGTGACTGTATTTTAAAAATTGTGTAACACATACACCGCAAAAAATAGTGACTCAAATTGATTCTCTCAGAAATAGGCTTTTCCGGACTACACAAACTGATTCAAATTCGACTCCGCTGCGGTCAAATTCGACTCACTTAGCGACTCGGTTGAATCGAATTTGAGTCTGGCGGAATCGAATTTGAATCAGTTTGTGTAGTCCGGAAAAGCCTATTTCGGAGAATGTCAATTTGACTCATCATTTTTTGCAGTGTATGATCAGTTTGGCAATAGGTTGTGTAATTTTTTAAAAAATTAATAGTTGTGATCTTCAAAAATTAGCATATCGTTAATTGAGCGAAGCGAAATTTATGTTTTGTACTCTGGGGTCAAGAGGTGGATGTCCGTCCGTGTGTCTGCCTGTCTGTCCGTCTGTCCGTCTGTCCGTATGTCCGTCTGTCCGTCTGCCCGTCCGAAAAGAATCTCAGGAAGAGCTGAACCGATTTTGATAAACTTTTTTTGTTTGAAAGCCAATTATCCTGGGGTGTTAACCTCGCATTGGGGTTGTAAAATTTTAAGCGATTTATTAGCAACAGGCTAAATTTGTATATTTTATTGAGCTTAAATTAGTACTTTCTACATTATCTCACTAATTATTATAGTTACAAGAAATCTGATTTCAGCATTAAAGGGTTTTTGGGTGCGAGAAATCTGCGTAGATTTTTTACAAACCTTCAAAACCGATAATTGAGTAGTTAGCTAATAGATAATTTGCATATTAGCAAAGGTTATAAGCCTAAATTAGGACTTTTTACAATTTTTCACTAATTATCCAGGTTAAAAGCAAAATAATTTCAGCGCTAAAGAGTTTTTAGGTGCGAGGAATTTGAGCAAATTGTTTACGACCTCCAAAACCGACAATTGAATAGTTAGCTAATAACTAATTTGCATATTAGCTTAATTGACAAGACAAAACTAGGACTTTTTAAATTATTTCAATAATTATTATGGTTTGCTGAAGGTTTTTGGGTGCGCGGGATCTGAATAAATTTTTTATAAACCTCGAAAACCGATAATTGAATAGTTAACTAATAGCTAAATTTGCATATTAGCTTAATTGACAAGACAAAACTAGGACTTTTTAAATTGTTTCAATAATTATTAGGTTTACTGAAGGTTTTTTGGGTGCGAGCAATCTGAATCAATTGTTTACAAACCTCGAAAGCCGATAATTGAATAGTTAGCTGATAGCTAATTTGCATATTAGCTTAATTGACAAGACAAAATTAAGTCTTTTTAAATTATTTCAATAATTATTTCGGTTTACTGAAGGTTTTTCGCTGCAGTGAATCTGAATAAACTGTTTGCAAACGTCTAACACCGATAATTGAGTAGTTATCTAATAGATAATTTGCATATAAGCATAATTGGTGAGCCCAAATTAGGCGTTTTTGCAATATATCACTAATTATTAGGATTACAAGAAATCTCATTTCAGCAATAATGGGTTTTTATGTGCGGGGAATCTGAATAAATTGTCTACAAACCTTCAAAACCGAATATCGAACAGTTAGCTAATAGCTAATTTGGATATTTGCTTAACTGCTTAAGTGTGTTCGAGCTTCACTCAATACATGTAGTCCCACTACGGCTGGTATATATTTCGTTTAGTTTTTGTAAGCTTTTATGTTTAATAATTGCACATTCGCAACTTTCATAGTAATTATCTTGTTTGAGCATACATCACTAATCGGAAATAGATGCTATGTACAGTTGAAAATACGGTTAAACGATTGCAGCGAAAGTTATTATTATTATTATTATTACTATTATTATTATTATTATTATACAATTCTTATATTACAGATCTTTTGGCCAATGAATAGTACAGGGTCGTAAAAGCATATTCCTAATTCTAAGCCTAAGGCTAAGCGTAAGAATGAGCTTATCCCTAAGGCTAACCATAAAGACTAAGCAAAAAAATTCGTATAAAGCATAAGCTTTACTCTATTGCAGTCCCGCAGAAAAACGTTCCGCGCCTGATCTTTACATGTACCGGTGTTTTCATGGCAGAATTTTCTATGTTATGGTGTACTAGAAAATCAAACCGAAATCGCTAGCTCATGGGCCGGCCATAGCCATAATTTTGGAAAAGCGGAAGGTGGTTATATTCTATTACAATTTCGCAGTTTACTGTTTTGCCAGCAGCAACCGTGTTTATACCCTGTACAAAAATCCAAAGTTACACTGCAACAAACAGTGAGTCAAATTAACTGTCCGAAATAGGCTATAGGGGATTGAAGAAATTGAGTCAAATTAAAGTTCGCCAGAGTCAAACATGTTACTCAGTGACGCGAACTCGACTCTGGCGGAGTAGAATTTGACTCAGTTTGTGCAGTCCCGTAGAGCCTATTTCGGAGAGAGTCAATTTGACTCTCCATTTTTTGCAGCGTAGGTTTGATCCTTAAAATCGTCCTGGCTACACTCTTGCCCTAACGGCTGACCGGTGCAATAGTGAACCACAAATATGACCCGAAGTCCATGGAAAATCTTCAATTCCCTAAGGTTTAAACATTAATATTTACGTATTTTGCCATTGTTTACCGTCTCTTTAGATTTCTCGTCGATGCTACGCTTTGATTACTTCCACTGTTCCAAGAATCTGTTGAATTAAATGTTAATGCAAATTTAAGTACTTTCAAAACTAAAGTATGCTTTAAAGTTTTGAACTCAACTTTATTTGGTAGTGGAATCATTTATGCACTACAATTATGGATAATTGACATTTATGGACACTAATTAGGGTTTATGGACTCATTTCACTTACGAACTCTTATTAAAAACACAGACTCCTGTGGATTGAGACTCAAAAGGGGGACTCGCTTCTTATTACCCCGTTATTCGAGTCACTACAGTAAGTCTATTTTCCTTCTCTAAATGAATAGAGGATTGAGACTCAAAAGAGGAACTTCCTTCTTATTACCCCCGTTATTCGAGTCACTACAGTAAGTCTATTTTCCTTCCCTAAATGAATAGAGGATTGAGACTCAAAAGAGGAACTTCCTTCTTATTACCCCCGTTATTCGAGTCACTACAGTAAGTCTATTTTCCTTCTCTAAATGAATAGAGGATTGAGACTCAAAAGAGGAACTTCCTTCTTATTACCCTCTTCATTCGAGTCGCTACAGTAAATCTATTTCCTAAATGAATTGAGTCCAATACTAATTATGCAATTTTCACTTCTTGCGCACACCAGGTGACTTTGGAGGGAATAAAACAGTACTGAAAAACACCGACCGGCTAAAATCGGACTTTTCTCGGCAGGTTCTATCTGTTTCTCGGCCTGAGCAACGGCTCTACGAGTAAAGTAGGCGAGCATTCTATCTGAAACTTGCGCGGCTATGCTCAAGTTAAAAATATGGCAAATTTTGAAATATTTCAGGTTTAAACTTTACGACATCACATGGCCAAATAGTATTTAGCTCATGGCTTTCTCGTTAGAAAATATGCTAATAATGCCATTGACGTTAATTGTCGCTAGTTTATTCGTTGCGACAAATTGCCAACGAACGCCGCCTCCAAGAGCGCCGATTCATCAAAGTAAGATTAGCAGCAATAAAAGTTTGCAAATTTCTAGATTGAAATTAAAAATTTTTGGTCGATGCAACGATCAGGGGCGGAACGTTTTTCTGTGAGACTGCAATAGAGTAAGCTTAAGGTTTAGACTAATTTTTGCTTGGCTTAGGCTTAGGCTTAGGACTATGCTTATTCTTACGCTTAGGCTTAGGCTTAGGCTTTGGAAAATGCTTATAATACTCTTCCGCCCTTGTTTTTAACATTGGCCAAATTTTTTAAAGATTCAAAGCAAGTCACCTTCGTATTCCTGTCTCACCACAATAGACGAAATGTTTCTCGCCGGACTACGGTCACTACCATTTTAATGCATTGAGATTTATACAAAAAGAGCCCTTGCGTCACAAGAATGCAGCATTATTTGTGGGTATTTGACCAAATACTTAGAATGCTTATCCGTATTTGAATAAATGTAAAACTAAAAGGCCTAACACACGTTTAATTTTGAGCATTGTTTCAGCTAATTTTAATGGGAAATAGAATAAAGTAACACAACGTTACTGATGCACTTGCTGTAAATCGAAACAATTACGAGTGTTGCAAGCTCAAACACCTTATCCAAAAGTTTAATATACAAAGTTGTCTTAATAAACATGGCCAATGTAAAGAACTGGGGCGGAACAGTATTATAAGTATGCTCCTAAGCCTAAGCCTAAGCCTAAGCCTAAACCTAAGGCTAAACCTAAGCGTAAGCATGAGCATTATCCTAAGCTTAAGCCGAAACCTTAGCGTATTAATGAGCATACTCCTCCAACCCGAAGCCGAAGCCTAAGCGTAAGAATGAGCATAATCGTAAGCCTAAGTCTAAGTCTAAGTCAAGCAAAAAATTAGTCTAAATCTTTAAGCTTACTCTTTTCTAGTGCCACAGAAAAACGTTCCGCTCATGATCTTTACATGAGCAATGAACATAATAGCATTTTAGAGTACAACTTACACCTGTTACCGTTTGATGTTCGCCCAGTTTGGTATATGGTTGGAAAATGGGTCAATCGGGCTCCAATGCACAGTGTACAAGGCTCACTGCCGTTTGCTGATGAGTTGGATTTTGGAATTGGAGTGTTGCCAATGTTTGGAGCACGAAGCTTAAACTATACGTAATGTTTTACATTGGGGGGATACTTACATGTTTGATTGTAACTCAAAAACTTTAGTAATATTTCCAGATAGCTGAATTTAGCATTCCATCTCAATACGTTTTCTGGTTCACATTCCACCGGCAGAGTTGCGCTTAGGTTTCCGAAACTTTGGTGTAAGCGTTTACCTAAGCCAAAGCCTACTTAGGCTTACATTGTTGACTACATTTTGTTGCTTAGGTTTAAGCTTAGGCTTAGGTTTACAAATACGCTTTTGCAACGCTTAAAACTTTCGGCATGGCTTAGGAATACGCTTATTGTACTGTTACGGCCGTAAACATTGGCCACTTTTGATAAGTTCAATCGAATACCACACAGTATCTGTTTACCACAATTTCGCCGCTGCATAAATCAGTCTTTGTTCAGCAGAAGTTTGTGCGAAAAAAATAAAAACACTTTTTTACTCATTTGCTCACATTTATCAATGTTTCTTTACTTTTTTGTGTTTTTAAGTTAAATTTTTGGTAGCACAAATAATTTGTTTGATTTTAAGAATTAATAAAAAATTAATCTTAAACTTTCCCCAACAACGAAATTTTATAGCATCATTAGTCTAGTTTTTGGCTGTGTGTTTATAGTCAAAACTATTTTTGTCAAAATTAATAGGAAACATATGAGGATCTGAAACAAATTTAATTTTGACGCTGAAAGTTGTTTCATAATTTTTAAACATTCATAATTATGCGGCATGTTGACGTTTCAGAGGATCAATTTATGGATTTCGTAGTCGGCAGCGTTTGTTTCATGAATACGGTTATTTGATTGTTAAAAATCACACTCGATTCGATACTGAAACAAAAACGGCGTTTCTGGTCACATCAGATCGAGGTACCTAAGAAAACGGTGTTATCAATTAACTTTAAACATTTTAACCCCTTCTCACATTGAGTTGCCTATAGACAACTCAGCGCAGTGTATATACGGTAGATAATATATATCGCACCGTGTTTAACAATTGCAACGCGTATACATAGTACTAAATCACCACAAGACGTGAGAGCCCCCTCGGGCTCGAGCGTCAAGCTCCTGTAGCTGAGTGGTGATGGTATACGCGTCCCACTCCAGTCACTGGAGTTCGAATCCTAGCATAAAAGTAGGTCTCATGGGAAATATAAAATATTCATGTGAGAAAGGGTTAAGGTTTACCCCAAACCATTGTATTTTCTTGGAACATCGCACCGAAAAAATATCGACGGTGGCGCTACGATTTGCGTACCAAATAATTTTTCATTTTAAAGAAAGTTCGAATTTTGCTTAATTCGCGATCCACAGTTCAATTGAAATTATAATTTTATTTGAACCCAAAATTAAACGCATTTCACTATAGTCGTAATAGCATTATACGACAAATACTGGGTGTTTTAATTACGCACATAGCGGCCAATGTTACTTTTTTAGGGGCGGAACATTAGATTAAGCGTATTCCTAAGCGTAAGCCTAAGCCTAAACGTTGTAAAAATGTGTTCCTAAGCCTAAGCCTAAACCTAAGCAAAAAATGTAATCTGGAATCTAAACCTACGCTGTTATAGACACTTCAGATACCAGGACGCTCTTTAGAGTAACACGGGACACCAGAAACCTGGACGCCCCTTAAAGTAACAAGGGCACATATAGCTATACTTCTGAATTAACATGTTATCTGGATATTTCCATGTATTTTCCTTAGCCAGCATTCGCCCAAAAATGGTCCGATTTTGGAATTTTTTGCATATTTCAGCTTCTCACGAACTCCACTGACAATTATGCACCAAACGTTAAAATTTTTAGAAAATTCAATTTTTTGACGACACGAGGGGATACTTTACACCGAAAAAATTTTGTCAGAGACAAGACGATTTGCACATTTTTACGCAGGTGACGACGTGAGTGGAATAGTGCTAAAGTTCTTATTATCATTCCCGCGTTATATATTAAGTCACGGTAAAAGCACTGATTCTGCACCCGTTAGTTGAACGCCAAAACAGGTTTTTCGATCGAACACGAGCGTGAGTTCGGACAACTTCAGATCAAACACCGAGCAATTCTGGATCTCCCTCTACGTTGGGGACCCAACCCTAGAGTTTCGGATGAGTCCCCACCCCTGCCTGTTCTGGCACTGTCATCTCATGAGCCAGTTGCTAATCTGAAGGCAGCACTGTTTGACTGAACGGCACGAGCTGCGTTGAATGATATGTAAATACTGACAAAAACATTTTCTGTCGCAAGTGCGGAAACATCTTGTGACCTCAAAAAATCGAATTTTTCAGAAAAATCCAATTTAGGGGTGTGAAATGTTTAGAGAAGGTTATGGGGAGCTAAAAATATGCAAAAATTGACTCTAATTCGACCGTTTTTAGTCAAATCGGCCAGGGGGACGAACAGACCTGATTATATTTTGAAAACTGCCCTCTAAACCAATGTTTTTTCAAAATACCAACTGTGTATATAATATTGAAATGAGTTTCCAGTCTCAGGTTTTAAGAAAATGGCCAATGTAAACAACAAGGGCGGAACAGTATTATAAGCATATTCCTAAGCCTAAGCCTAAGTCTAAGCGTAAGAATGAGCCTATTCCTAAGCATACGCCTAAGCCTATTAGCCTAAACCAACCAAAAACGTTAGTCTAAAGCGTAAGCTTACTCTTTTCTAGTCCTACAGAAAAACGTTCCGCACCTGATCTTTACATCGGCCAAGAAAATAGAGGATTAACTGCAGAACAACCTTCCTAAATGCCTAACATTATTTTAAAAAATTCTATATTTTTTGCCTACACGCTAGCCAAAAATATATTTGGAAATTTTGAAAATTTTTTAGGATACACAAGCCTAGAAGAAGGTCGGGTTAACTTTGGCAGTATTGATTACGAAATGCGACATTTTGGACAAACGTCGTTTGGTAACCACGGAAGGCAACGAATTGAATTTGTAAGTTTTTAAGATTTCAAAATATTTTAAATTTTACATTTTAAAAAAATTGTCATATTCCCACTATTAATTGTATGTGCCCCTGGCGGCGGCTATTAAAACAAGCCTAAAGCAAAAACATGTAATCTAGAATCTAAACCTACTATTTTATAGACCCACCAGAAACCTGGGCGCCCCATAAAGTAACATGGCCCCCATTTGATATACGACGCTCTTAAAGTTGCGTTTCAAATTTTAGCGTTCAAAACATGCGACAGCGGCATCCAGGTTCGAACTTTGAACTCTGGTTCACACGGCAGTCATAGGGTACAACCGGAGGTCGGCCTCCGGCTTCGGCTCCGGCAGAAAATCGACTTCCGGCTCCGGCTCCTGCTCCGGTAGAATTTTTACCGGAGGTTCTAGCAATTTCAGTAGTAAAATTTTGCATAGATTTACAAAATTTATCTGTTTTGCCGCGTTTTGTTTTAACTTTCGGCACATTTTTAAGGAAAAAATTGACAACAATTTCGGAACTGTAGTATAAGCATATTCCTAAGCATAAGCCTAAGCCTAAGCCTAAGCAAAAAAATTAATCTAAAGCTTAAACTGACTCTATTATAGCCCCTCCGAAAAACGATCCGGCCTTTTTTTATGCATGGTCCGTTCCAACTATCTAAATTCGTTTCACCTCCGGCTCCGGCTCCGATATTTTTCGCCACCGGTTGCACCTTGGCAGGTACAGGTTCTCAAATAATTACCCTGGTTTTTCATTCTGAACTATAGATAATAAGTTATATATTCTGGCTCTTGTACACTTTTCCCAACATTTAAGGTTAAGCCGTAGGCTTTGTTGCACAACATTGCTCTTTTGTGTATGGTTTTATTTCAATGTCGGTTTTGTTGTATTGTTTGTTTACGCGTGCACTGCAAAAAATGGTTAATCCAAATTGACTCTTTCCGAAATAGGCACTACGGGACTACAAAAATTGAGTCAGATCCGACTCAACTAGAGTCAAACGCGCTACTCAGTGAGTTGAATTTGACTCTGGCAGAGTCGAATTTCATTCAGTTGGTGTAGTGCCGTAGAGACTATTTCGGAAAGAGTCAGTTTGACTCACCATTTCCTGTAGTGTAGGTGTGAACTTGTGTCGGTGAAACTAATATATATTTTTGCATCCGTAAAATAATTCATCGACATGGTAATCGGCAAAACCGCTTCGGAGCAAGTCACAGTTTTACCCAAAGCAAAGAATATGGAGAGATGGATGTTAAACATGGGCTGGATTAACAGTCTGAAGTCGAATGACACGGGATACCTTATGGAGAGGCAAAATTCTTTTATTCAGGTCACTACAGTGAAGCGTAGGGTGCAACCAGATATCCGTTTTCCGGTTCCGTTGCTTTGATCATTCTACTTTTCCGTTTCCGTTATTTTTAATATCCGTTACACCGACCCTGGCGCGAAGACTTAGGCAACGGTATATAGGCTAAAACCTATTTTTAAATCTAAGCCTAGCGTAACCCTAAACCTGTATGAGAAAGAGTACAAGAAAACCAATTCTGGTTTTGAAGAACACCACGTTCGAATTATAACGCTTAGCCAAAAACGGATAGTAAAAATAACGGAAACGGAAACGGAAACAATGATAAAATAACGCAAACGGAAACGGATAGTGATCTAAATAACGGAAACTGAAACGGAAACGGAAAACGGATATCCGGTTACATCCTGCAGTTTTTTTTAGCCAGTCTCTAAATTGGGCTGCATTTGCGGATGTTCTTTACGGAAACTTTAGTATTTCTGACAATGGTATATTTTTTGCTTTCAGTTCACAAGGCGGTTTATATACAACGGTCGAACGCTAACACAAATTTTGATGTACAACGTTAACGGAGTCACCGATGGTTATACGATCGAATACGACAAAGTTGCCGGATGGGACTGTGAAACCGGATGCAGGGCAATGATTGGATACGGCCTAAGGCGGGCGTGTGAACTATGTCGGCCGCGACAAAATACTTGATCGGCCAGTAGCTATGGGGGCTAAGTTTTTCTGAAGGAAGTTTAACCACGCCCCCCCCCCACCCTCCAAACGGTTTGCCCGTGGAAAAATTTTGGTCAAATTTTTTGGCTTGCTACTATAACTTAGTTTGAAAAGTATACACGACATGAAATTTTTCTAGCTTCTTCTATGCCTATTGCATATTGGGCCGGCTACGGGTTTTTGCGTGAACCGTGGATAAACAAATCTTCAGCAAGTATAATCTTTAGGCTTTGTTGTGCTGTGAATTGTGTCCATGTAAAGATCAAAAGCGGAACGTTTTTCTGTAGCACTGCAATTGAGTAAGCTTAAATTTTACACTATTTTTTGCTTAGACTAAGGTTTAGGCCTACGTATAAGCTCATTCGTACGCTTAGGCTTAAGCTATAATAGGAATACGCTTATACTACTGTTACGGCCCTGTTTTATACATGGATCTGAATGGTTTAAGTTTCAAGGCAAAGGCTTAATTTTCACAGGTCCTTTACGCTGTCGATTTGAGAATGTTTATATTATTTGCTATTAAATTTAAAACATATAATAGCATTTGTGTGTAAAGTACACTGCAAAAATGGTGAGTCAAATTATTAACTCTCTCCAAAATAGGCTTTTCCGAACTACACAAACTGAGTCAAAATTTGACTCCGCCAGAATCAAATTCGACTCACTGAGCGATTCACCGAATGAAATTTGACTCTGGCGGAGTTAATTTGACTCACCATTTTTTGCAGTGTACAATAATCAAATCCCTTGACCACTATTTGTTCCTGTTGGCAACTTATCTTAGCATTCAGGGCCAATGTAAAGAACAGGGGCGGAACAGTATATTGAGCATATTCCTAAGCCTAAGCTTAAGCCTAAGCTTAATCCTAAGCGTAAGAATGATCATATTTCTAAGCCCACGCCTAAGCCTACGCCTAAGCCTAAAAGCCTACACGGCAAAATATGGTGAATCAAATTGACTCTCCCTGAAATAGGCTTTTCCGGACTACACACACTGAGTCAAATCCGACTCCGTCAGAGTCAAATTTGACTCACAGAGCGACTCGGTTGAGTCGAATTTGACTCTGGCGGAGTCGAATTCTGACTCAGTTTGTGTAGTCCGGAAAAGCTGATTTCGGAGAGAGTTAATTTGACTCACCATTTTTTGCAGTGTAAGCCTAAACGAAGCACAAAAAATTAGCCATAAGCTTAAGCTTACTCTTTTCTAGTCCCACAGAAAACCGTTCCGCCCCTGATCTTTACATGGGTCGCATTCAGAGAAAATATTAAATTTTACACAATTCAACGGATGAATGAATCTTTTCTAAACGAATACACTGCAAAAAATGGTGAGTCAAATTGACTCTCTTCGAAATAGGCTCTACGGGACTACATAAACTGAGTCAAATTAGACTCCGCCAGAGTCAAACGTGCGACTTTACTGAGTCGAATTTGACTCTGGCGGTGTCGAATCCGACTCAGTTTGTGTAGTCCCGTAGAGCCTATTTCGGAGAGAGTCAATTGGACTCACCATTTTTTGCAGTGTACGAAACATCATGCGATGAGCAGGACTTGACCCAAAGCTGCGAGCAACGCCGTAATCCTGATGCGACGACGAGAATAACAAAACGGCTGACAAACATTTGCGTAATTTTATACATTAATCTTTTTTAACTAATTTTTGGTGCAAATTAAATGTTTTGATGTAACCACTGACTGTACCCATGCAAAGGTCAGGGGCGAAGCGTTTTTCTGTGGGACTGTAATAGAGTAAACTTTAAGCTGTAGACGAAATTTTTGCTTAGGCGTAGGCTTAGGTATAAAAGTGCACTGAAGCCAAAAAGCTTTAGTGCGTTGCACACTGAATCCAACAGTGCATCACTGCGATGCGCACTAAAGTTAAACAAGCTTCAGTGTGCAGCGTACTACTACCTCAAAAGTCAACTGGTGTAGTCATGATATTGCAAAAATTGCATTAGGCTTATGCTTAGACTTCAGCTTTAGCTTGCGCCTTAGGCTTAGGAATATGCTTATACGACAGTAACGTTTCTGTCCTACAAAATGGCTCGGCAGTCCTGCATTCAGGATGTTTTGGGTGTATAGCACAGAAATGACTTTGGACGAATAAACAGATTCAACTTTTAACTGTTTTATTTGCTTATAACAAAAGTGGTTGCAAATTTTTTTCAACACAAACATTTTAATATAAAATTTACTGAGAAGATTATTGGCTCGCTGGTGATGGGTTACGATGAAGGGGCGTCCAGGTTTCTGGCGAGTCTATAAAAGAGTACGTTTAGATTCTAGATTACATTTTTTGCTTAGGCTTAGGCTTTAGGCTTAGAAATACGCTTAATCTGCATTAACGCCCCTCAAAGTAACATCGGCCAAAATATTTAGAGTTTGCTGTTAAAATTATATTAGTTAGTTTTCGCACTTAAAATTTGTCAAATTATCTATATACTAGGCCGAGAAAAACGATCAGAGGCGAGTGTCGAGGGGTAAGGCCAGCCACGGAGGGTGCACCCTTCTCATATTTGGCACATCAGTGCAAAACACTGTTAAAACGGTGACTTCAATTGAACCTTTATATATACAACTCACCGGGACACTCAAACACGTATTAGGGTTGAGCTATAATACGTTCGGTGCCGTCAGTCACCGTTTATTGCCGTCTGTTACCGTACGGTATCGTACGTGAATTACTCACGAACAATACCGTATGGTGACGGACGTTGACCGTAAGTGCGTCCGTACACTCAAAATAATATTTCTGATATTTAAGAAAAAATTTCTTACATTTAAGAAATATTATTAGCAAGGTGCACTTGATTGTCAAAAAAGTTTTGAAATAAAGACTGAAAATAAACCTTTTCCAGTTATTTTCAGAAAAATTGTCTTAAATATCAGAAAAACCTTTCAGATTTGAAACAGAAAATACTTTTCTGAATAAATTCAGAAATACTTTTTTGTGTGTAGAAAAGTAAATTTGGGGGGACCGAATAATTTTGGGGGCCTCCTACAATTGCAATTCAAAATTGTATACTTTTGGACTGAGTCTATTTGGTGAGCCCCACCCAAATTTGGGGGGCACGGCCCCCCAATGCTTCGCCTCAGGAAGTGCCGTGGGTGACAGACGGAACCGGACATTATCAGACGGGCCAATGTTACCTTAATGGGCGTAACAGTAGATTCAGCGTATTGCTAAGCTTAAGCCTAAGCCTAAGCGTTGCACAAATGAGTTCCTAAGCCTAAGCCTAAACATAAGCCTAAGCCTAAGCAAAAAATGTAATCTAAAATCTAAACCTACTCGTTTATAAACCCACCAGAAACCGCGACGCTCTTTAAAGTAACACGGGCCACCATAAGCATAACGCCACCCTTATAGCAATGTACAAAAATAGAAAAAAAAATGAAAAAATTATATACAATATCACATTTTACACGAGAAGAGCAATAAAACCACCACTAAGCTACAGACAGTATTTATCAAAACGGTGTCACAACCTCACCAGGCCAGTGTCCGTTCCATTTTTGATGTTCGAGGTCAGATTCCAGCCGCGAAACTTCCTAAAAAGACACCAACAACAACAACAACAAATATTTGTATAAATCTGAATTCAAATTATTGTGAAAAAAAAACACATTTTAGATTTTTCAACATAAAATAGAAAAATGACTTGGATTTTGTTCAAAGCGGATTATGAGCCCATTAAAATGGCTTTTTAGGTAATATCATCATTTACAGTATCTGACATGGTTTAAAGTTTATTTTTCAGTTGTTTATAACCATGTGAGACATGCTTGTCCTGGTGCATCTGTAATATATATGCAATGTATATTGCGTTGTATGCTCGCCGGCAGCATACGTGTCGACAAATATACTCGACGAAAAAAGCAGTTGAACAGGTGGGCTACATCGCGCAGCGATAGAGCGTTTGCCTCGGAATCCCAAGGCCAATAGCTTAAACCCTGCTCTGTATGCTTGCTTTTCCAGCTGCTGCTTCTGAAGTCCCAGTACCTACGTAAACTAAGACATTTCTTACCGAGACTGTTACACACCGTGATACCCATACTGGAATTGTCCCCAGACCCGTAGCCAGCTCACCTTGCTACGGGGCGTTAAACGTCTTTCAAGAGGGCATTCAAGGGTTTCAATAACTTACACGCAAGGTTGAAAATTTTCTAGGGGGGCTAAAATTTTTTCAGGGGGGGGCTCAGCACCCCTTTGACACCCCTCTTGGCTACGGGTCCGAATTGTCCTTGTTCCATATTTCATCTACTTAATAATTGAATATTATCTTTACAAAAATTAAAAACCAAATAAAAATTGAATTTCAACAAATGACTTCAGAAACTCGTTAAACAATGTGTGAATTTTGACGCTGGTAATTACAGTGAATTCATCCGGTTTGAAGTAGCTTAAGTCTTATCCCAAGGAGACGGTTACTTTGAAACAAAAAGCCCATATACTCAATTACGTATAACCCCAATCACCGGTTACTCACATATTAATGCTGTAAAATTGTGTCTAAAGCTTAACCCTTTCTCACATGAATATTTTCTGTTTCCCATGAGACCTACTTTTATGCTAAGATTCGAACTCCAGTGACTGGAGTGGGAGGCGTATAGCATCACCACTCAGCTATAGGAGCTTGACGCT
>JASANG010003889.1:0-100289 GCA_030248215.1 Enoplolaimus lenunculus | reverse complement strand
TCGCTTAAGCTCAAAAGCTGGGGAAATAACAAACATTTTCGTTCTGCAAGGGTTGCGATTAGTTGTAGCACGAGTATTTGTTCTTGAATTTTTCCGTTATTTCTGTTTCCTTCCGGAAAATCCGTTTTTCGGTCGAGTGAATTTTTCCTGAAAAACAAGCTCTGTTTTGTTGTCCGTATGTCTGACCGCGATCATAACTGGTATTATTGTACGGATCTTGGACGTCTTGGGGATTTAATGCGCTGACCTTTTTGTTACTTTATCGTATTTACTTTTAATATTTTTGTCAGGTTCGGTAAGGCCAAATTATATATCGCATTGCCAATGCCTGGATTAGAACTATTCTGCTATATTTTCGTGTCTCGTTAAGCGGTGAGTTAAACGAGTGTTGCGCGTTTGAGTGATTGCCATTTATATACGATCGTCGTAATCAGAGCAAAACAGCTCACTGTAAAGACGTGACTTGAGATACTTATTCGTCCAGAGACATAGCCAAGCTGGGTGGGGTGGTGCACGATTGCCGTCATTCCTCTTTTTACAGGCGGTTGTTCCGGGTATAGAATCCAAACTGCCAATGGGCTTGCTATTTGAAAGTATGTTGGGATATATCACTCACATTCATCCTTGTATACTCCCATCAGTTTGCCAAAACGTGTAATAAAGTTGCTGATCACAAAATTGCTTTCAGTGTGGGTTGTTGTCGCCAAAAAATGGGCATGCAACAGTAACTCGATTGGCGAGTCTGCCTGTTTCGATTGTAGTGTTCATCGATGTGACCCTGATTTAACTCAATTTAATACGAAAGCGGAATGCGAACGGCTAACGTTCTGCGACAGCCAAGGTATGATAACGAGACGGCAGTGGCTCCTGGTCAGTGAAATTTTGAGACAGGGAATATAGTTGCGACTAAACTCGCATTCCTATAGGATTTCATTTCCATTTTTTTCGTCAAGGGATTCAGAAAGCCACAAAGTTTTGAGCACTGTAAAGTCATTCGGTTTTCGTTTAAGAATAATTGTGTTGTAAAGCCGACACTAGTATAATGCTCTAAAGTTCCAAAATATAAGCAAAGTATGCTTGATGGCTTGTCAAGTGTGATATATTTTCAATGTAAACGCAAATGATACCTTTCCGATCAAAAAATAAAATGTGGTACACCAAAAACGCAACGTGTGCTGGATACATTGTTTCATATAGATAATTTCAAAGTTGCATACTCTTGTTTAAAGAGACATCATCGACTTCTCTTTTTAATCAACTTATTTATTTTAGCCAATAATCAGAACCGGTTGCGATATCAGTGTCTTTACGGGAAAGGAAGCCGGTGCCAACCATGCACGTCGAACTGTGTTCGAGATATTCGAGCATTTTCTACCATAGAAGAATGCGAAGGAAATACTGTATGCGCAGCACGTAAGCTCTTTTTACTTTATTTAGATTTAAAGTTTTTTCAAACTTCAAAATAAGCCGGATCGTAATTGTTTTTATCCTGCGCTATTATGCGATTTTACGTTAGCTTATTAGTCTGTGGTAAAAATTAAAACTGTATAGTTGTCATGCAAAGTGCGCGCATGAATCTACTGAATCTTTTTGTCTTCGTCACCGCTGTGTCACAGGATTTTAAGCTATAGCAACAAGCCTGCACACATAGTCTAAACTTTACAGGAATTATAGATTTTAGCAAGTCGTAAACAAGCCAAATATCAATGTTTCAACGCTCCGGGAAGTCGAAATCATTGTCGAGTATGCTATGGAGTTGAAGATTGTATTGCTGATCTGGCAGCGTACAACAGTGAACGTGAATGTGAAAGTTTGACAACTTGCGTTGGTGAGGTCGTAATTTATATTAGATTAACCCGGATTCGATAATGATGCTAATTAAGCTTGAGTAGCGCAATATTTCATCTTAACTAAGCAGAAGCCGTAAATTTTTTGATATCTCATGGTCGATCGGTTTTGCCAAAGAGGCAGGTACCTGGACCGCCTCACTCGTTCCTAGGCGGGTAGGTAAGCGGTAGCCGTGGTACTAAAATGCAGAACAAAACTGAAAAAATTCAGGAAAGCATGTATATACCGTGTATACGTTCCGTTTTTGCAACTACATATCAAGATTTCGGTTTCAGTTGTTTACGCTGAAAATTCACTGTTCCAAGCATAAATCAGCTAATATTTATATTGGTTTTAGATAACGATTTTGGTTTACGTTGGGAATGTTCAGCGGGCATTGGCTTTGGAGTTGGCCAATGTCAACAGTGCGATGCAAACAAATGTCGGTCAAGGATTTATGCGTACAAATCAAAATTAGAATGTGAACAATTCACAAAATGTTCAAAAGGTGAGTACTGCTGCCGATTCAGAAATTGGTGATTAGCTGATAAAGCTAACATCAAAAGCGAAACGAGCTAGAAGCCAAACACAATTTGAAGTGGCACAAAAATACAAATATTAAAAACATGTCTCTCATTATTTCTAAAAATTCTAATTCAAGGGTTACCACCTCCCTCTGGATCCACCACTGTATAAGCCAATGGATACTCCGCTTATAGTTTAATTTAGGGGAATTCATGTGATAGCGACCCCCTCTAAGCAATAGGGGGTCGGCCAAAAACGCAACGCCCGGTGGTACATTTTGTACCATGCAGGACCCTAAGAGTTGCATACTCTTGACATTATCCACTCTTGCTGTTAGTGATGATGCGAAATAAAGTCGTGTTTCTAACCCGAAAGTCACGGTAGATAACTTAGAATATTATAGGAAGGCGACATTTTTTCAAGAACTTAAAATTAAATTTTGAAATTAACCAGGTACAATATTTCACAACTAAATAGCTGTTCCCTTCGTAAATTACTCTCAACGCCTATGGTTTTCAAACCACGTAATGCTGTTCAACATTTAAAAATACGTGAAAATTAATACAACATTAACAGGGAGAATACCAAAAGTAGCTATAAAATCGAACTCATTTTAACTTGGTATTATAGGGTAAACTTGCCTAATATGGACACTTTTGACATTGTTATATTTAAAACACGTAACTCAACTTTTAGTGTATGGACACAAAATCACCTTTATATGAACATAGGTTGGATATATGGACACTAGCTAATTATAGCCCACTTTTACTGAAATCGGATGAAATTTATTTTCAAATATCTAAATTATACAACTAGCTATATGAGACAAAAGCACCAATCAATACTATGATGACAGTATAGTGCAATTTTTACAAAATTTAGGACAAAATAATTTATTATGTGATTTTTCCAGCAATTATTAAAATTTGTTCACTTCTGCTTAATGCTGCAACTGAATTGACAAAATTTTTATTTAAAACTACCTAATTCACTGCACAATATACCAAGACTACTGCTGCAAACATTAGATTTTAGTTGACACATAATATTTGGTATACAAGCTTTACAGAAAAAAACACCTCTGGTAGGCAAACCGCAGCTCTCATGAACGCATTTATTGCACTCCATGCACCAAACCCAGTCCGTTGCACATGTTTCTTTACAGTAATCCCCATTGCAAATCGCGCACAAAAAAGATTTTTTCCCTTTTCATCGCTTCGCAATACATTTGCGCTGATTAGGCACACTATTGTTAGCACTGTTAACTTTATCTGGGCTATTGGAGTTTATATAAGCTTTAACCGGCTTCATTTTTGCCAAAACTTTCGCCGCTGCGTCAGCATTAGCGTTCAATGGCGGAAGCAAAGAGTCAAATCGAACACGTTCCGGCATAGCAAAAGATAATGTTGAGTTTAGTTCTGGTGATATTGTTCCAGAACTACTTTTATCCAAACCGCAACACTCGCTAACACTAGAACAATGAGTTTGTTCCGGTGAAACCTGTTGTTCTGAAGCAGTATACGTTTCATCGAGTGAAGTTGCATTTCCAAATACTTCGTCAGTGCTATCTTCTAAAGCTGCAGCAACTGCAGTTTGAACCGAATGTAAGGGACTGCTATTCACTTGGTCAACGTTGAATACGACATGACTAGGTTCCTCTTGCAATATGTCACGACCGTCGGCGTGAGTTATGTGACTTTGAACGGATGCTTCCTCCTGTTGCATATTTTCAAAGCTACCCTGACTTCTACCAAACATAGCATTCGATGGACCATAAGCAGTTTCAGGCACCGCGTCAGCATTGAACGGAAATATTCCTGACTTGGCAAAACCTGCTATGGCGTTCGCGGGATTAGCTGCTTTGCTATAACTTTTTGTGAAAATTTGGCCAAATACATTACGATTGATAATCCGACCAGGATCTGCCGTCATAAAATGCCTACATCGTTCATTCCACGATTTTTTAAATGGACCGAACACGGAAATGTCTAGGGGTTGCAAATGATTAGAGGTATGAGGCGGCAAGCAAAAAATTGCTACATTATTATCGTGTGCAGCCTCATACTATCTGATAGAGCAAACAATTTGCTTGCCAGTGATGTAAAATTTTTCTACTTAATGTCATATTTATACATAGTTTTTTGCAGCATGCTCTTAGCATTTTAACATTCGTTCTTAGCCTATTTTATTGCTATGTTGCTGCTGAGCGCGTTAAAATGACGTCATTTATTACTAGCTAGTAATACATCTTTATGTTTGACGTTAGTTTAAAGAGCGTTTCGAGCTCTATATGTCCATATAAAAATCAAAGCGAAATATACACATTTACACATAGAAAACTGGTAAAGTTTGTTAGAAGTGTCCATACATGTAAAGTGACCATACAAGGCAAGTTTACCCTACAACACTTCATTTAAAGTCTACAGTCTTGCAGTTACTATACTCTATTGACGCAATGCACAATCACAAAAATGACAATACTTGGTTACTCGATGGTGTTGGCCGAATAACAATATTTATGCAAGTTGTGATTGAAACTGACCAGTTTTTGATTAGGGCATAATAATACTAACTTATTTCAGCTGAAACACAGAAAAGACGTTGGCAATGTACAGGTATTGGTAATTGCCGTTCCTGTGTTGAAAACTGTATCGCTGACTTGCCTGCATATCAAACTCGAGAAGAATGTGGACGCAAAACATCATGTACTGCAGGTATTGCAACTTCCACAATGACATGGGCACCTCAGGTCTGTCACAACTATTAAGGCATGGGTATAGGCACTGAAAGCAAAACGCTTCAGTAGTAAACACGTACAAGTTTTTGGCAAGGTACTTTGTAACAAAAACTTACCTGGCGCACGCATGCAAATGCGGAAGTTGCATAATACAATGCTTGCATAACAAGCAGCCCTTGAAAGGGTCAGAGAGACGTGGTTGTATGTATCCCGTGCATGAATCAGGCTTAATAATTGGCAAAACCACCAAACACGTCTATGTATTAGTTTATTAACGAAAAGTAAGTATAAATCACACCTGATTCAAAGCTAAAATCTGATGGTACCCCAAAGCCTATCAATTAAACCTCAGCGAAAGCCCTTAGTCTCACGACTTTGTTCGGGACCAATTTCACGCGTGTATAATCACAAAATAGAATGAGCTGAATGAGTTAAGCAATAAAAATTGGTTCCTACCACATTATTCCTTGCTAAATACCTAAATGTGGCCCATTATAATCTGAGACGGCACAATTTCTGGAGTTCAACATTGGAGTAAGATAAAGCACCAATGTTATTAAAATTCGTTACTGCAATTTGTTTTTGTATGAATAGCTGTTTTTAATATAATCTTAAAAATTACTAAAATATGAACATTTTTATGTCCCGAAAATTTTCGAGCAAAACATTCAGGAATACCAAACGGGTATTGAACCGAGACCACTAGATGCCAGTCAGACTGCTAGCAAACTCCGCTACAGAGCAGTAAACGTACAACATTGTGAGGAAAATAAATTATTAAAGTAATGTGTTTTACGCTAGCTTAAAACATAAGTTTGCACACATTGCATACCTATGCAAACATCCATGGGATTTTACGCATGGATGTAAAGATAGGCAATAGCTAAACCGAGTGCGACCAATCCGTTAAAAACGAAGAGCACCTTCTCTGGAGGTGAAATATAAGTTGCAATTTTTTACTGAGGTAAGCAGAAAATATTTTATCCTCTTAATAGCTATCCTAAAAACCCAAACAATTACGAGTTGACTTGATAATTAAATGTTTCAAAGACGCTAAAAATTCTGAAATAGATACCTCGTGAACAAAGTGCTTTTAAAAGAGACGGCCTCCAAACCGTTTCAAAAAAGTCTTCGGTATAGCTATTGCGCGCTGTGCTACAAACACACAACTAATATACATATTTTTGCACTGTACGTGTAGTACGAAACCAGTGTAGATCCCATGGTCTGCACGAAAACTCCCTCCTAAGTGGTGCAACGATTGCAATATGCGACATATTGTCAATTAGTTCGAGTTCGATTCGTTTCCCTAATGAGTTATCAGATCTGCATTCAAAGGTTCGCAAGTTAACGTGTCCGTATTCCAGGTCAAAATACAAAAACGCGTTGGCAGTGTACTGGGCTTGGCAATTGTCGTTCATGTGTTGAAAACTGCATTGCAGACTTGCCTGCATATCAAACGCGGGAAGAGTGTAGGCGCAAAACGTCATGCACAGCAGGTAACCAGATAACGATAGAGTTTACTTTTTTGCCCTAAACGAAATTTCGAAATTTAAGCTATCAACAGCCAATCCCCCTTATTAATTAAAACTACCGAAATCGTAACTAAATAAATTCTACTAAAACAACGATCAACCGCTGCTACCTATGCTGTCGATTATGTCCGATTCAATGCACTACAAGTTCCTAAAGTTTATCTTCCGCTACGTTGGTTCGCGAAAAACTTATACATACCAGTCGTAGTGGGACTACATTTATTGAGCGAAGCTCGAACACACGTAAGCAATTAAGGTAATATGCAAATTAGTTGTTAGCTAACTATTCTTTTGTCGGTTTTGGAGGTTTGTAAGCAATTTTCTCAGATTCCTCGCACCCAAAAACCCTTCAGCTACCCTAATAATTTTTGGAATAGTTTAAAAAGTCATAATTTTGTCTTGTCAATTAAGCTAATATGCAAATTAGCTATTAGCTAACTATTCAATCATCGGTTTTGGAGGTTTGTAAACAATTGATACAGGTTCCTCGCACCCAAAAACCTTCAGTAAACCCTAATAATTATTGAAATAATTTAAAAAGTCCTAGTCATGTCTTGTCAATTAAGCTAATATGCAAAATAGCAATTAACTAACTGTTCAATTATCGGTTTTAGATGTTTGTAAGCTATTTAGTCAAATTCCTCTCACCTAAAAACCCTTTAGTGCTGAAATTATATTGCTTTAACCGTAATAATTAGCGAAATATTGTAAAAAGTCTTAATTTAGGCTTATAAACTATGCTAATATGCAAATTATGTATTAGCTAACTTCTCAATTATCGGTTTTGGAGGATTGTAAACAGTCTACGCAGATTTCTCGCACCCAAAAATCCTTTAATGCAAAAATTAGATTGCTTCTAACTGTAATACTTAGTGAAATATTGTGGAAAGTCCTAATTTAGGCTTAATTAATTATGCAAATTAGCCTGTAGCTAATAAACGGGGTAAAATTTTGAAACCCCAATGCGAGGTTAACACCCCTGGATAATTGGCTTTTAAACAAAAAGTTTATCAAAATCGGTTCAGCCGTTCCTGAGATTCTTTTCGGACGGACAGACAGACAGACGGACGGACGGACAGACGGACGGACGGACATCCACCTGTCGACCCCCAAGAACAAAACATAAAACGCTTCGCGAAACTCCGAGCTTCGCTCGGAGTTTCGCTCCGCTCAATAAAATATTTTATCTCAAACTAAAACCCGGGTTACGCCCATTTATGCCACCATGGTTTCGCTTTTAGCACATTTTAGGTCAATCTCAAAATGCACGTTGGCAGTGCGCAGGTACTGGAACTTGTCTTTCTTGCGTTGAAAATTGTATCGCTGACCTTCCTGCATACCAAACTCGTGACGAGTGTGGTCGCAAAACGTCGTGTACCACAGGTATTGCTGCATTGAAGAACATAGGATCTACATTAATGTAACCCTTTCTGACATCGAGTAGTGTATGAGTTGCATAGCACAAATTGTCTATACGAAATTATACGTAAAGCTCATTGTTTAAAAATTACTACGCACATACGCAATACAAAATCTCCATAAGACGTCGGATTTTCTGGGCTAGAGCATCAGGCCATTATAGCTGAATATGTGGAAATGATGAACGAATGCCACTTTAGCTATCCGGGTTCAAATAGCTGTTTCAAAGCATGCCTCAGATGAAATAAAAAATAATCATGTGGGAACGAATTGCCATCCTTACGTTGACAACTGCATCGCTGGCATCCGCCTGCTTTATCAAATTTGACACGAATATGGTCGCAAAACGGAGTGCAAACTGAATTTTATATAGTTAAAATTTAGCTTTAAATATTAATTTTCCACATTTGACTATTTATGCTCTCGAAAAAAACGTGTACATTCTTTTGTGAACGTAGAATGCGTACGTACTTAGCCCCCATTTTGAGAGTAATCATTTACTCTTGCTAATGAGAAAGCATTTCAATACGGAAGCAAATAGAGCTCAGGCTAACTGCTTCTAACAGTATTCAGCTATGTTTCTGTGCATTAAAGATAGCATACATATACAAGCCAAGTTGAAACTGTTTAGACGTGAGCTAAAGTTTTTAAGAAGGCTAAGTCTACTGGCCTGTCTCAGGCGACGACCCGAGTATAGTGTAGACATTTTCAATTTTTCTGAGTAGTCGTTGAATTACGTTCACGAATTAGAAACTGTATTTATATTTCAGCTCAAAATGAAAATACACGATGGCAGTGCACTGGATTTGGCAGTTGTCGCTCGTGTGGCGAAAACTGCATCGCTGACCTGCCGGCGTATCAAACGAGAGATGAATGTGAACATAAAACGTCATGTAGCAAAGGTATTGTAGAATGAAACAACTTTTTTACCTACATTAATTTTAACGTCTCGCAAAATGTGAACAATTAGCAAAATAGCCCAAACTGTGTGTATGTGAAATTTTGCACAATGCGCAGTGTTTAACAATTTACAACGAGCATGCGCAGCGCCAAACCTGTGCAAGACGTCAAATATATATTATGCTTGTCAAAGTAAAATTTTGTAATTTGAAACTGAAATTGGTCATAACGTAGTTTTATGTTGTGTTTCCTTTTAGACAACAATCAATCACAACAGTGGCAGTGTCTAGACACTAGCGGATGTCGTCAGTGTAACAGCGTTCCTGGAGGCTGTGACCGAAACGGGCCAGTTTTTGATTCGAAGACCGAATGCGAACAAAGAACCATTTGCAAGCCGAGTTAGTTGACGCGGAAATTGTAAAGAGCAAGAGCGGAAAAAAGTTATAAGCTTATTCCTAAGCCTAAGCCAAAGCCTATGCGTAAATCTAAGCGTAAGAATGAGTTTATTCCCCTAAGTCTAAGCGTCAGCCTAAGCCTAACCCAAGCAAAAAATAGTCTAAAACTTAAGCTTATTCTATTCTAGTCCTACAGAAAAACGGTCCTCTGAGCTTCACATAAACCCATAGAGCATCGTTGAACAGAGACGCATACAGGAGAGGGATAGGTGATACTTTTCTTTTTAGATATTCTGGGCAGATCAGAACGAAAGCGCTTAGGATTAAAAGTCTAAAAAATTTGCGTCTTCACCTACGTTCGTCACCGCAGAGATTTTCAAATCAGATTATTCTTTTCAGCTTATTCTTTTTGGGTGTGAAATTTTGGCTGCGCTCCTCACATTGTATACATAGACCAATCTGAGAAGCAAAAATATCCTTGCATGTCTAACAAGCGTGAGCAAAATAGCTTTGCTGATTGGAAATCGGTCAAACAGATCTAGGCCCGTATTCTTAAACGCGAACAGCATCTATCATCAGTTAGCCATACGTTTTCAATCTGCCGAACCTCTATAATTGCGGATCTAGAAATTTGTACACAAGTAGGACAAATCAAATGCGAAAATTCTTCTAAATTTCAAACCTCATCTGGCACTGGTTCGAAAGTTGAAAGGCCTATCACCAACTGGTGATATGTGCTACACACATTTGACTAGTGAAAAAAGTGCTCCTAATAGTCGCTTGTAAAGTTATATGTTTCTTTATCTCAACATGTAAAAGTATAAAACTAGGGTTGAATCCTATTTTCAAGATGTCTTAAATGCAAACCAACTAAACCTACAACGTTTTTAATTTTGACACCAGTTTGCAGACTGCATTAATGAAACATATTCGCAACTTTACATGGCAGTAGGTCTTACTCGCCAATAGAATATTTTTGTCTTCGCAGAAAGGGATATTAACTTCATTAAACTTTGTGTCAAAAGTTTGCAGAATGAAAAGCAGATTGTATCATCCAGAACTCACCAGTAAAAGCTTACTTCCAATCTTGGTTTTGGCAAACCGCTCTAGCTGAGGTACAACTTGTTTGCTTAAATTTTGCTTTTTTACTCATTGTTAGTTGTAAATAACTTAAAATTTTTGGACAGCCACGTGAATATTCACACGCGCACAAAAATCCAACATTTTTTAAGTTTTATCCTTGCATAACCGTTTTGTGCTTTCGTTATTTTGTTCACTATCTGTTTCCAGTTAGTACACTCCGGTTACACCCTGATTGCTAATTTAGAGCTTAATCCCCATTACCAATTAGCCTGTTGCGTTGTTCCATGGGCATGCAAAACGTTCCTAGTAGATACCACGACATTGATACATAAGTGCAATGGATCAAAAACTGTCTCTACCAATTTCAGCGCGCTGTGTTTGCATTTTATTATGCGTATGTGTACGTAAAATCTGTACACGACGTGAGACCCTCTTCGAGTTAAAGCGTAAATTTTCGAAATCTAGCGGTAATGGTGAGTTCCAATACTAACTTGATATTATATTTCAGAAAAAAATTAAAAATATATGCAAGGAATCGGTCAAACTGTAGGTGACAAAATGCACACCTTGGACTATTTCACAGTTTTCCTGCGCAGACAAAAATATGTCTATTGGCGAGTAAGACTTACTGCCATGTAAAGTTGCGAATATGTTTCATTAATGCAGTCTGCAAACTGGTGTCAAAATTAAAAACGTTGTAGGTTTAGTTGGTTTGCATTTAAGACATCTTGAAAATAGGATTCAACCCTAGTTTTATACTTTTACATGTTGAGATAAAGAAACATATAACTTTACAAGCGACTATTAGGAGCACTTTTTTCACTAGTTTTTTCATTTTACACGTTAATGTTAATTAACTTTCCTCTCAAAATAATGAAGTGAATTTGCTTCGTCTACGATATAAATTACAAACATTTTTTGCAAGCGAGTGTTAATTTCTCACACTAGGAACTCTTGAAACAAACAGAGCTATTAATTTACTAGGAGAAAAGCATAATTTGTCAACGCAAATGGAAATTAAACATATTAACGCAACAACAAAGTAAAGCTTTTAATGACAGTTGGTTTAGAACTATATTAAGCTAAGTCTTAAATGTGAAGAGCTCTAAAATTTACAAACAAAATATACCGAAAAAACTAAATATACTCACGAAAATCGACAAGAATTTAGTTCAATATTCTGACAGAGGTTTGAATACACAGTTTATTTTTGCCAGCTTCAACTACTGTAGTGGTGAAACAATACTTGTCCTCACAAATGAAGCAGGTTGCTAATATTAATGTTCTGGCTGAATTAAAACCATACACAAGACAATACTTTTCATATATATATAGCGTTTGGAGACATTTTTCGCCTGGGTGCAATCGGAATTCCGATTTCGATTAGAATTCCGATTCAGAAACCAGTTCCCATTCCGAGTCCGATTCCGATTGCACAATGAATCGGAATCGGAATTTCCACATTTTAATTTTAGACCTGCTTGTTGTGATATGTTGTATAAAAATTCAGCATCATTTAATCTGTTTTGTTTTCGATAAGTTAACTTATCAGTAAGTGATTGTAGTTTAGATTTACAGAGCCAAAAATTGTCATTTTATTCATGCGACGTTTTTGAGAATCGTTGCCAGCCAACAGACACCCTAAATCAATATTATACTTGTTAATACAAATTATTTGTATAGTCACAAATTTTATAGTTCCAATTCCGATTCCGGCATAAATTTGCTGTTCCGATTTCGATTCCGGTATAATCCAGTTCCGCTTTGCACCCTGTTTTTCGCTGTTCCTATAGAGGTTATATTTTTCTAAACCATAAAGAAATGTGTTATTATACGATCTTAACTACAATGATTTCGTACAGACAAGAGCGTTTTGATTCCCTGTTCATGATCACTTATCGGAAAACAACCTAGTTTTACCAGTGATAGGTGTAATGTCCTCCAATATTATCCGGTGTTACATTTCTTGCTGAATGGTTTGTTTTCAAAGTTACTAATGGTTCTTGTAACGTAAATCGAGTGACTAACATATATACGCTGTAAAATTAATACCCGCTGGTAAAAAACAATAAAATTTTATTTACCCACAGGTGTCTTTGTAATGGCATTACAGTAAAAGGGGGCTAGAGGGGGCTGAGGCCCCCATGGAAAAATTTTGACACCCCCTTGAAGATTTTCAATCTTTTGTAAGTCATTGAAAACCGTTCAATGCCGCTCCAAAATTTCAAAGTTAAATAAATACCTCGTAAGGTTTTTTGTTCATCAAAACGATCGCTGGCTCCCTGGTAGCTTTATAATAGTAGTTTATAATACAGTGGAACACAGCCAGTATACATGAAAAATGTAAGCACAATTTACATATTCTTTGGTGAACACATTTTATACGTATGTGTGTGAGAGATTAAAAGGCGTAAAAAATTGATGTGGCTGGCATGGAGCACGCAGCGCAATAAAACTTGAAAGTTTTGGTCGTTTTACAAAGCCAATTTTAGAACACTTTGCATTTGCTCTGATCGCAGTAGTGGCACAGTTTTGTTGGTACTAGTTTCCGTACCGATATCAAAATTATGTGTATAACCGAAACATTAATATTTTATGGCAAAACCGCCGCATGTGTGCTGTAGTTTCATTCTTTAATCGTATTGGCATGTTGGTTGTTATTTCGATATTATAAAGCCCTTCTATCATTGTGTTCGCGTTGTAGGCTCAACGATGTAACCGTGATGTAAGAGGGGGCAATTGCAGCCAGTGGCGGATCCAGGATCTCACAATGGGGGGGGGGCAAAATTTCATAGGTATTAATGAACTATTTTTACCCACACACAAACCAAGACTATTTGACTTCTTTACGTTGGTTCAAGAGATGAATCACAAATAAAACTAACACATCAACGCAATTTAGATCAAAACAACAAGGTGGCAACATAAGTTCAGATTTGGTTTCAAACAGGCACAAATTTAAGGGCTCGGATTCGGAAGCCAATACAGTTTTGAACAGCTTCAGCAACATCTGTTTCTGTTTTTGAGTGAGTTAGAACTGCTATTTTCGGAACAGCGTAGAACAGCAATAGACACTATACATAATTTTTGTGGAGATGCTGTTGGGGGGCCACGACCGGGGTGGCCCCCCATGGATCCGCCATTGATTGCAGCGGGTCAAGAGGTAGGGCGTACGCCACTGTTATAAATTTTTTGTGAAATATATCGTATACAGTAAAAATTGCGTTTCAAAACTTTTGCCAGCCAGTCCCTCTCGTTAAAAACTTCTGGATCCGCGTCTGACTGGGGCGGTGACAGGATTTTGTTTAGATGGGGGTTACAAGTACATTAATTGTGGTTTTTGTCTTTGCGCACTTTTTTGAATTGCTTTAAATTTGTTTCTGAGTTCATCACAAAAAAAATACAATTACATCCCCTATAAAACGCACATACATGGAACCACCCTTCCAATGATGTCGCTATTTACACAAAATACTGAAACTGAATAGTAATTCAAGTCGACACTGGATGTGAATGTGAATTGGACTGAGTTCTGGTTTTAAACGTAGTCAAAAGAAATAATTTACTAAATTCAAATTAAAAAGTGAGGAAAAATTGCCAGAGAATTATTTTACGCAACGAGTCCGTTGCCATAAAAGACCTTTAAGAGCTCAGGTCCGGAAAAAGTTTGACCTCTTACAAAAGTATTATCCCCCGTTACTTGTTTGTAAGCCATTTAAACTCCAAGTTGTCTTTTGTGCTGGATTTTTTTGCCCCCGCCTCGCCATAGTATGTTGAGCTGGCTACAGCCTAATGCAATATTACAATGTATACTCGTCGGTATTCATAGGTTACGGAACCAGACTTTGTTAAATAAAGTTGTTCGCTGTATAGCGTTTTAGGATCACGAATACTGAATAGCCATTTTTCAAGAAATTTTATATTTCTGCCCTGGCTGAATGCTCAATTGTAAATGAAGCGTTAGACTAAAAATCGCGGCCTCGAAAAAAAACAAACTTGATGCGCATCAAATGATTAAGTAGGTCACTTTTTGAATAGTTATTTATGACTATAATTGTATTTATAAGTATTTTATTGTCGGTGCACATGGTACTAGTTTGAGTAAACAGCATTGTAAAACAGATTATGTATATTATGCATACGTATATTTATATTTGCTTGGCCTAAGGGTATACTGCGTTCCAAATCGCTATGCTTTTGGTTTCAAATAAGAGTAATTGCAAAGAGAGATTGCCGTGTCTGACAAGTAAATGTCTTCGCGGTCGTAACTGTCACCGGTTTGCGGCAACGCTGGCTCGCTCATTAGCGTTAGCAAATGACTTTATCAGTGAACGGCAAAGCCAAGCCTATTAATTGTTGTGGAATTTTAAAATTTTAAATTTAAAGAAACGTCTGTGTCGTGCGTTCCGTTAGTCAAAGCTACGAATTTACACGCGTATCTATTGCTTGGATGAGTTCGAGCGACGGCTTCTGTTTTGTTCTGCACAATTCAACGCCTTGATCAGTTAGCTGTTTTGTGAACGGGTGTCAAAATTTGTTTTTCAAGCTTTCCTCGAATTGTTATCAATTAAATGTCCATTAGGATATAAACAGGGTTTAATTGTTTAATTAAGTAGCGCTGGACTGTAACTTGTGCAACTAGAGCCGTGGTTTGGGATGCCAGAGTACCTTCGGAATCCGAACTCCGCGCCCTTTAGTATTGGCGAGTCAAGGGTTTTTGGTGAAGGTATCCGAGGTTAACCGAGAACCTTCCTCTCGAGTTGGCTCTGAAGTCAACTTTTCGAATTATATCCTTAAAAGCCGTCTGAGTTGGCCGGATCGAATCGTCCGCTACTTGATAGCGCCAGTTGAAAAGCTAGCCACATTACTGCGTATAGTGTATTACATAGCTTGAGTATGGAATGTATGTCCGAGGAATTGAACACACAAATGCCATATGTCCAAGTATTCGACAGTCGATCCTGAAGTAGGTCAACGAAAAAAACCTCACAAGCGAAGCGAGCAAGAAACCTGACGCAATTTGATTATTTTAAATCTCAACGCAAAACTTTACGTTTTAATTGACTCCCTGTGCGGTTCCGGACACTATAATATTCGCTCCTAAATCCACGCTTACTCTGTAAATTATAGGTTCACTTTGTACATTATAAAACATCGCGACTGAAGCGAACGAGAAAGCAAACATTTTTTATTGTAAAGTATTCAACGACGTTCAGTTTTGAATGCAGTAGAGTGTTCAAAATTGCTTTTGGTATCCAATTCCGGGCCGTTTTTAAACCGGTCACTCAACTTGGGGATATGCGGACGCTAAGCAACGGCTCTGTGTGCAGTAATGCAATCTGTCTTCAAATCTTTTTTTATTTTATATTTAAAAGCTAAGCGTAAAACGTTCAACACCGAATGAGGTGAAAAGTGCCAAACTGAAAGCTTTTGTGAACAACAGGTTTTCGAACAAAATTTGGACCTGGAACTTAACTTGCAGACGGTTGTGTTTTTCTAGTCAAGAAGTTGCACGTGCAAATTGCATTGGCAAATTTTCGCTGCATAGATTTAGGCGTGTGAAAACGGCTTAAGAAACGTGCAACATGCGTTTTATTGTATATTTATAATATTCAGCTGATGAAATTCAAAACTAATGTGCAATGAAAGGTCCATTTTGTAACGGTGTCTCGTGGAGTTTAAACAATTAGTGTCTACGAATGGAATCTTAGATTTGTACAGTTAAATATACAAAATGTATCAAACATGTGCCGATTGCATTTAAACTACGAGGTCTCTCTCCCACGCATCTATAAAAGTAAAACGTGCTTGAAACGAAAGATGTCATTGTGTATATATGCTTAGTTTCGATTCACGGACAAAGAAATATTTAAATACAGTGTGGTCGCATGCGGGCCCACAGCCAAGGGGGGCCCAGGGGGACTCAGACGCTGCCTGCTGCAAAATTTTGCCCCTCCTGGAAAATTATCAACCTGGCTTGTAAGTCAACGAAAACCCTTGTATGCCCCTCGTGAAAATTTTTTAGACCCCCTAGGAAAGTGCGCTGCCAACGCGCCTGGGCGCATGGGATTTAAATTTGTGATTAACGTATTTGAAATATAGACGCATATGTTTTTATAGAGCTGTGGCGTACGGAATATAGAAATGGTGGTTTTAGAATGGATGGTTTAAGTATATACGTATATACGTTTCAAAATGATGTACAGCATTGTGTTTGCCCATGGCGTAACCAAGATATCATTTGGGAAGGGTATAAAGGCATGTAAAAATGTTTTGTCAACGAGCATAGCGAGTGAGAAATTTTTTTAGGCGTGTAATCCCCCTGTTCTAACTTGTATACGAACGCCTATATATATCGGCGGAATCACAGGGGGATGTGCAATGTATCACCCCAACAACGGCGGATCCAGAAATTTCTGACGTAGAGGGGGCGGGCCAGCTTTCACAAAAAATTTTTAAGGGGTAAAATTGTAAGTAAGGCAGGGACCTTACCATTTTGTCACAAACAAATTTCTGAGGGGAAAAATTTAAAGGCATGAAGGGATTTTACATTTTATCTCAAAAAATTTTGTCATTGGGGGGCGTACGCCCACCCCCTCTGGACCCGCTTTGCACTCCAACGGCCTGGCCGTAGTGAAAATGTTACGAAACAAATGGTTCAGCTGAAATTCAAGTTTGGTTATAACTCAATAAACGTTAGTCCAATCGCAAAGAACGTAACACCGTTCAACTCAGTTGTACAAACTTACATTATTGTTTAAATTTCTAAATTTTTAGCAAAATTTTTGTGTCCGTTTTAACCACTGGAGTTCACTAAAAATCAATTTTTTAAGAATTCAAGGCTGGTAGTGGAATGATCTGGGAAGGCCATTTGAGCCGAAATTATGAAATTTTCAAAATGTGACACTATTGTCATATTGAAACGTTGTGCACTGAATAACAAGTTTTTGTGGCTTTTCCAAGAGGTTCAGGGCTCAATGCGTTTGCGCTTCAATTTTAAAATATTATTTTAAGCGAGGAATCTCTGCTTATTCAACAATACTTTTTCATACTATTTAAATTTATGCTTGTTTATAACTTCAATCACATTTGCGACGGAAAGAAATAAACCATAACTCGAAAAGCAATTGGTACTTGGTTCTTTAGAAATGTTTGCTTTATGAGGCAAAATATGCACGCAAATTCATGTGCTATATTGACGCCTACGCATAGGAAGGCAACCGTATATATGCGTACATATTGTGTGTCGGGTGAACACATTTACACAGGTTGCTTGGCATTTATAAATGGCTACCGAGAGCGAAGCAAATCAGGCCACACTATTCGTTGCCCGAGGTTGGATATTTATCATTGCAAATGGGCGCAGTTGCTATCGTGTATGTGTACAGACGAGACACATATGGCTGAGTATTTGGTGTTTCCTAGGGCGATGTTTAGGCATTTTAGATCATTGTTTTCGTATTACGTCCATCGAGAGATTGGGCATGTGAGTTATGAAATGTCAGTGACGAAATTTTTCGATACATGCGTCAGGGTGCAACTGGAATTCCGGCTACGGCATTTTTTCACGTTCCGGATCTGGTAAATTTTTACCGAAATTAAAAATTCCGATATTAAATTTTGTCGGTGGAAATTAAGATATTTTAAGATACTTTACTAAAAATGACGATAAAAATCAAATAGATTTTATTAATATAGTAGGTATATAAACCTTGACAATCGCCAGAAATTTACCAACAAAGGTACATTTCGCTTTCGTGGATTATGAAAGTCTAAAATACAGCAGATAAAGGGAATACCTGTCTCTAACTAGGATTATTTCTCCAATAATATTGCAAAAAAAGAAAATTAAAATGAATTTTTCGGTGTCATGTATTTTTCATTTTCCTGTTCCGTTTCCGATAATTCTTTCCAATTCCGGTTCCGGTTATAGTAAATTGTAATTCCGATTGCACTCTGACATGCGCGGGGTTTATCGCTTTCACCACTTTCAAATATACTGACACTGCTTATTCTCTTGCGGATCCAGGTTTTTTGGAGTCGGGGTGATTTCGGATAAGTGTACCTTCATTACTTACGAAATATGATAGTTTATATAGAAAATTTTGCCGACTATTGTACACTTTCGTCCCAGTCTCACGTTTATGCTCAGGTTTAATTAAATTGAGGTTTCGGAAAATGTCTAAGCCTTTGCTTAAGCGTTTTCCTAAGCCTAAGGCTGAGCCGTTCTTTTAAATGTGGGGAAAATGTAAAAGAGCCAACTGTTTAGCAATGCTTTGAATGGATTTGTAATACGCAGTGGCTGATCAAGGGTTTTCCGGTGGGATAGGATACTTTTTGTATGCCGAAATTCTCTCTGATTGCGTTGCAGTTTAGTTTGTTCCATCTTTTGTTTAACATGAAATGATATGAATAAAAATTATATGAATTGTTAAAGCGATGTCCGAATAATGTACCGTGAACGTTCCAACTTTAACACGTCGATATGTTTTCAATTTAGATTTAGTGTGAAACTAGAGAGAGCAATTTAACGTTTATTTCATTGTTCTAAAATGAATAACAAGCTTCAAGCAGAATCGAGATTGAAAGTGAATGGTAGTTTCAAATGATAATTGAGGGCTGTAGCGATGTTAATGTATAAGCATATTCCTAAGGCTAAGCATCAGAGGAAGAATAAACATATTCATAACACTAAGCCAAAACAAAGAATTAATCTAAAGCTGAAACTTAATTCCACTTAAAAATGGTGCGGCTTTCATCTATACATCGGCCGGTATTAGATACCAGTAGCAGCATCTCTGCAATAAGATTATGAGGTAAGAAAATCTCTTAAAAAGTTATAAGTTGAAAAGCAACGTATTTTGGTAAGAAACAGTTGGAAAATTCAAGATAAAGTCATCGAATTATAGTCGCAATGTTTTGATTTGGATTTGCAAGCATTAAAATATATACGTATTCTCAGCGACGAATGTAGAAATTTCTGATGGGCGAGGCCCTGTGATTAAATAAAAGCTCGCGAGCAAAACGACGGGAAGTTAAATGCTACTTTGGTATGAAATGTTACCGAAACGTTGGTTTTGTAATATATTGGGGGCTGAGAACTGGTGGCTGACTCCCCTTTTAGATCCGCCAGTGTGAATTCTGTGTTTTGTTGATTGTACTTGAGCAAGCATCTTAATACTTAAGCTTGGTGGAGTGGCTTAGTGAACAAGTACTTGAATAAAATTTAAAATCGAAAGTTAAGTTTTCGTTCGCTTCTTCACTTGTTCAGCTGCACGATTTTCTTGTACGCCGCACATTGTGAGTTTGTTATATACAGTTACTGAATAAATAATCTGCATCGGTAAATGAATGTGAATGTTAAATGGTTGGTAGGATTGCAGGAGAGGTTTATAGAGAAGATAAGATAAACTGTCGTAACATAAAATTGTTGCAGTTTTGTCGATAAATTTTTTGGTCAGCGGTGGCGAAGATTCCTGTAGGGGCGTTGGCGGCTTCCCCTTCGCTCGTCGTATCAAGTATGGCCCTGATGTGCACTATACATATGTGTGTGTAACTGCGTGGTAAACACAATAAATTTTTATTGTGTCGTAGTCGTTTGTGTTTTCTATCTACTTTTCAGTATATGTAGCGTAGTTTTGAAATATTTCGTTCACCATGCAGCCAATGACTGCGTATATCAATCATTATTAATTCGGTAAAAGTAACCGATTTATACGGTTATTGTATATCGTTTCTTTTGTTGGTATGGGCCAACGACGGGGCCGCTGCGTCCGTCCACGGGCAGATTAAATTTTCTGCGACAGTTTTACCCGAACCTTTTAAAAATTAAGAAAAATTAAAAACCCGCTTTTGCGGCGCATTTGCAGTCAAATAATCGAAATTTGAAAAGATCGGTAAACTGGGGGGTTACGTGAAGTACACTGAGTCTCAGGACAACTCACAGAAAATACCCTGTAAGCATATGCGGAGTGTTACTTAAGACTTTCCGGAGGAAGATTGTTTGGATGCATCTTGGTATGATTGCTTTTCCGAAGTGTCCGTTATTGTAAATGTCTTTAGGGCGTAAGTTTTCCTAAGAGCCCTTTAGCGGCTAAGTTATTTTAGAAACCTTTACAAGGAATAGATAATGGCATAAGTGGTACAGGAAGAACGCAACCGGAATTCCGATTCCGATTAGAATTCCGATTGAACACGAGTTCCGATTCCGATTGTACAATCAGTCGGAATCGGAATTTTGAACACTTAATTTTAATCGTACTTGTTTGATCGTTGCATAAAAGTTCTGCATCATTTATCTATTAAATTGCTTTGGATGAGTTAATTTATCAATAATTAATTGTTGTTTACCTTTACAGAACCAGAAATTATCACCAATTTGTTCTTGCCATTTTTTGAAAATTGTTGCCAGCCATCAGATGCCCTAAATCAATATTATATTTGTCAATGCAAATTATCCGTGCAGTCACAAAATTTTTAGTTCCGATTCCGATTACATTTGCGATATAAACTTGCTGTTCTGATTCCGATTACGGTATAATCCAGTTCCACTTTGCACCCTGTATGTGCAATTAGTATAACCTACCATTTCCAGAGCTGAAAGAAAAACTAGAAATAACTGTTTGGTGACTTCACCAACACAGCGACAGTTTGGATCAGCCCTCTGAGGTACACTATATTCATTGTGATCCGTACTTCTGTTCGACAAATATCTCTCTGGTTGAACGTTGTATACGTTCAGTTGAAAAATTTCCAATATTTTTGAAACCCAAACCGGTGCTCTTGTACACCTGACAAACCATTTTAGGACAAGAAAGGCTTAGGCTTAGGCAAGCTTTTTCGTGAACCTAACTCAAAGCCTTAACCAATGAAGGGTAGTTTGCAAGACAAGAGCCCCAAGCCGGAACCAATATCAAATGTTTTATAGCTTAACATTTTCTGCATACAACTACTTGCAGGGTTAGGTCAACATTAACTTCTGTCTGCATTTTAGTTTATTTCTTTTAATCGGTATTTATATTTGTTTCTAAAAATAATCCGCGGCTGGCAGTGCTTGGACCGAAATTGCTGACGTAAGCACCTGTGTATTAGTACAGATTACGTTCTATACTGGATGATCGTGATGATAAAGTCCGATTGTGTATTGTTGTTGCAAAGGCTTCTACAAGGGCCGATATCTGTGGGCATCTGAATCAAGGTTCTTAGTTTATCAGTCTTTAGTTTGCTAAATCAAAAAGAAGTATGACTTGTATATGCACGAGACCGTTTTCAATTTTTCATAGTTTACCCTTAGAAATTTGCTTTCTAGTTCGTTCCTCCAGTCTGCGCCAAGGGCAGGGGTAGTTACAATGACCAGGAGAGGTGAAGAGTAAATCCCTGTTCAAATTTTTGGTGGGGAAAAAACTCTTTGAACAGGCTTTTGAATAACTCCTGGCTAAGCCCTGGCTAACGGGTTTGGCTGGCGTGTCCGGCGGCCTGGCCTCATTCCCTTTAAGGCTGCTCACACACAAATTTAAATTTTGATTTTGAATTAGATATTTTGCTTTCACTTAGCTATAGAGTAATTGAAATAGCTAGCCATGTGGACTAAAAAATGTTCACAGCGGTAAAAACATCGACCGAAGCGTATAATTTTATTAATCTTGATTCAGTGGTTGAAACGTTGGACGACCAATTGTCAGATATGCTAGCGCCAGGGTTTCAGCGGAATTCCTGTTTCGACCGGAATTTCTGCAAAATTTCAATTCCTGGTTCTGCTCCTGTTCCTGCAATCAAATATGCAGGAACCGTAATTCTACGGTGTAGTGGAAAATGATTCATAATCATTTAAACACTGTAAACGTCGTTAAAAATTGTTATTTCGAAACGAGTGTTTTTGCAATTAGTTGAATTTTGTTAATAAACTGTTTCTGATGTGCTTTAGCAAAACTTTATGATTAAATTGCTGAAAATTCGTTTAATCCGTTTTTGGCACGTTTTCTAAAACGCCCGACAGTTCGGTGATAAAAATTATTTGAGTTTCGGCTCCTGCTAAAAAATAATCAGTTCCTATTCCTGTTCCGGTAAAACTGAGTACCTGTTGTGTATCCCTGCTACGCACAGCTGAGAATAATGGTTTAGTCCATCATGAGTCTCGTTTGTTCTGGTTATAGTTCGCTTCGATCACTCATCTAATATTTACTGTCGCCGGTATTGTGGCACGAGTTGATTAGGCCTCTGCGAACGTACATATTGTCACACTTTGTTTTGGCAAACACGGTGCTCCGTATTCGCTATTGTCTGGCATGTATATATTTGTGTTGTAGTCACGTGAAACTTGTCAAATACAATTTTACTGGTGGTTGTTGTATGTTGCTTTGCTATTTACTCTAAACGAATCTTGAGGAGCTTGCTTAGTGAGGGCGGTCGCTGTTGAAAATGTCTTAAGATATTGTTGGTTGGGATAAAATTGGCAAACTGTTAAGGATGGTTCGATAAGCCAGGCCTGGTCTTTACCTGATAGTAATGAATACGGGAGAGGGGACCGGGATTCCCCGGAGGTCCTCTTGCTTGCTATGCCCATGTTTTACTATGCTGCTATATAGACTCAGGACACACATAGCATGAAATTCGTTACCAGTCGTAGACAAGGAACTTAAACAGTAATTTTGTTTGTTGAAATGTGTGTGTCTTTGTCCAGTTTCGAATCCAAAAATTTCTGACGTGGGACTTTGAGTTAAATTGTTGCGAAAACCCGCGAGCGAAACAAGCCAAACACAATTTCAGTACTGAATCTGAATGCAAAAGTTTTGGTTTTATGCCTCTTTACGGGTCATGATCTGTCTCCCCCTCTGGATCCGATAGTGCCTTTTTGCAATTGTGTATATTTTAACTGGGAAATGTTAATTACAGATAAATATACACATATAACATATATATGTCGTGTCGTCGAGGGACACACAATTTGTAAGTACACACACTGTGTCGTAGTTGTCAATTTGTGCTGTACATTGTATGCTGGGTTGACAGCACTACACAGTCTACGAACATAAACTGTGTGTGTCTGTGCGTTTCTGAAAGTGCGTTGTGTTGCCTGAGTGCCTACAACATAGACCTATGCGAGAAACTTGAATAGTATTCAAAGTGTATTGATAATGGCAACGAGGAAAGAAATAAATTTACATCGCAATATCGCCATTATGGATTGGTTGTTGTTGATGTTGGTATTTAATTTCGGCTATATGTGTGTATAGTGTAGTTTTAGTGTTTAAAATAGATATTTGTGTTTTGTGGGTGTCCATATTCAAAGTAAAGGTTGTTCTCTGTGCTCGCGATCACGAGCGTAAATGTTGTTGTTGCAGCTTGCTGAGTCGCTGTGGTGGTAGTGTACATATATGTAGTTTTACCTTTAGTTAATCTGCATCTGGGGTGTAATTATTCGAAATGTTATTCGTCAGTGTAACAGTGTGTTTTTCTATTTTGGTATTATGTGTGTAATTGCGCAAGTCGTCGTTTTGAACAACGTGTGCCGAAGCTGTAATATATAGTAATGAATAGATTATAGGGCGCGTGTGTGTACCTCTTTATGTATAGCATTGTGTGTTTAATGCTGTGTGTGTCTCGAATAATCTAGAGCGTAGTTGCTGGGTGTTTAATGGATGGCAGTATGATGTTTGTGTGGTGTGTAGAAAATGTTATTTTGTGAACCGTGTTGTGTAGTGCGAGTCGAGCGAAATGTACGTTCGTGTATACTAAATGGGCGTAGTAGTGTCGGTGTTTTGGGTCGTGAACGTAAGATTTACGGCCATGTCTGTTCAGTTTGTCTTGTGGATACCTGGCCACGGATTAACTGTGACTAGCGTGAGTTAGCCTTCAGTGATTGTTGTTGACTCTAGGTGAACGTAGTGTGTCTAACGTAAGCATACCGCATTGTATTTTGAGTATTTAGGTGCTCAGTTACGCCTCAGTCATTCTGTTTTCAGGCTTTCAGCGCGATTCCGATTCTGGCGAAAACTCTGGCAAAATTTCTGTTTCATTTGTGATATCAGCTGAGTGGGGTTCCGGTGTCGGAATTCCAAGATTTTCGGACACATGTCTTTCTGCAGGCGGTATTTCAACTTTACATTATGTACGCATATCAGACCTTAGTTTGAGGCAATGAAAATTAGCGAAAATGAATTGCAGAAGCACCTATTTAAAAGGAATATTCATGTGATGAGAACTTATACTAAGCAGAACTCGAAAGCAACCGTGAAGCAATAAAATTTAAAGTTCCGTCACCGTTTCCGACAAAATTTTATTCCGGTTAAAACATGCTGTTACACATGTCGGTAGAAACCAAAGAGCTGGCAGATAGTCAGGGTGCAACCGGAATTCCGGTTCCGGCATTTTTTACCTTCCGGTTACGGTTTATATTTGCCGAAAATAAACCATCGAAGGTAGATTTCGCTTCCGTGTATTAGGAAAAATCTAAAATACAGCAGATACTTAGGCTTAGGCTTAAGTGAATACCTATCTAAAACTAGGGTTATTTCACCATTGTAAAAAAAGAAAATTAAAATGAGTTTTTCGGTGACTCGTATTTTTCATTTTCCGGTACCGTTTCTGGTAAATTGTAATTCCGGTTGCACCCTGCAGATAGTTAAGAGTTCAAAAACAGCTCAACTGAGCCGTTTGATTTGTGAAAATTTTATGTTGGTTAGTGAATTTGCTTGCTGCATATCTAAATTTTATTGTGAAAAGTTCGAAAATCATTGAAACAGCGACGCTGCTATTCGACTGAAATTTTAGGCTGAGCAAGGGTCTAGGATGTAAGCATAGGCGAGTTCGTAAAATTGTAGTTATAAATTAAACGAACATAATTAGTTTTGAAAGCTGTTCGATTTGTCGCTTTGAACGCAGCTATGGTTTTGGCTCTCCTGTTTGTGTGGGTAAGTAACCTTAGAAACCTGTGCAAAACTTGAGATTAAAATTATTAAATTTACAGTTGATGCAGGCTACCCAGAGCATTGCCATATATCTCAAATTTAAGTGTCAAAATGTAAATTTTTAAGATCGTGGTGAAACACGCTACATAAATGCCAATAAAAACAAACTAACGAGCGTCCGCTTTGAGTTGTTTGTATTCCCTGTTGCTGTTGTTTTTTGATGTTTTGATAAAACACTGCGTAAAGCAGTGACGTGTTTTTGGGCAGCCTCTGCGTTTTGTTAAACTGCTGTGAACGTGAACGTAGTACGTAGTCGTGCTATTTTGAACAATTTTGTTGCAATAGTTTTGCTTTCGAGCAACTGCGTTTGAAAAGTACGGTGATATTATATTTTGTTGTTAGCGTATATATCACGTTTTGGCAGTAGTATTCGGCAATCATGTGTTACTGATTGCTCGCTATAGAAGCCTGAAACGGTTTGTGTATATGTTAACAGTTTGACACAGGCTAAACTGCAATTGAACTAATGGATCAATTTCAAATTAATATCAATAATATAAATTTAATGCTAGTAGTTATTGTTTGCATACTGGGAATTGTTTTTAAGATGGTTACAGCATTTTTAGTCTGCTTATCTGGTTGTTATTTTGCTACGTGCTCGTTTTGCCAGCATTGGCATTATCTATATTAGCATTGCATCGGTGTTCAGTGTCGGATCCAGAAGTTTCTAAACGGTGGCTGTACGAGATATAATAGCGGAAAAACTCGCGAGCTAGAAATAGAACGCCATTTTAGTTTCGATACAAAATCTCGGTTTTGACCGTGTTAGCGCGGTCTAGGTCGGGCTGGCGTGTTCATTTAAAACTGCCAGTGTCGGTGTTACACTTTTGACTAAGCGTTGGAAACAATACGAAGGAAATTTAAATTAGCAGAAATTCGATTAACAAGCTAACGTAATGCGTTTTTTTCACGTTGGGGTGAGGAGGAATCGAAGGACGTAAGTAGATTCCTGATTCAAATATGAGTGGGCCTGGCCTTTATCCTCTACTGCCAGAAAACCCGTATTCGCGTTAGTTGTAATGAGAAAACTTAATTGGTTTAATGTGGTGTAACTTTTTCGTCATCCACAACACTGAATTTAATATTTTCAAACATAAACATATTAGCCCATGTATAGAACAGGGCCGGAACAGTAGTATACTAAGCATACTCCTAAGCCTAAGCGTAAAGATGAGCCTATTGATAAGCCTAAGCAAAAAAATTCAGGCTAAAGCTTAAACTGCATCTGTTACATCCCCTCCGGAAAACGATCCGGCCCTGTTCTATACATGGGCCAACATACTTACCTATAGAATAGAATAGTCGGAAGAACTAAGATGATACCATATCAGTGGCTGCTTACCCGTTTCCTAAAGCAACAAAACTCTCTATGGGTTTACGTTATCTACGCATATACTGGTAGGTTTAGCACATTCAGATTCATAGATGAGTCATACATAAAGCACAGGAAATCATGGTCGTGGTGATTTGATGCAAACACGCTTTTGCTATCTCTACTTTGCAGCATTCCACCGGATGACAAAAAACACCGGAGCCGGATATTTAAGTGTATACATATATATTTCAGCGAAAAGTTAAACTCAATGACGCTAACGGTCTTTTCGGTTATTCACGGTTGTGGAAATTTTTGCATATTTGAGCTTCTCATCACCTGGTCATTCCGCACCCAAATTTGAATTGTAAAAAAATTCGATTTTTTTAAAATCCGAAGGTCCCCCATTCAAAAAAATTTTTTGGTCAAAAAGTGATTTTGCAAAAACAATCACAAACAGTTTATTAACAAAATTGAACTATTTGCAAAAACACTCATTTCCGAAGTTTTTTTCAAAGGCAAAGTCCCAATATTTCAATGATTATGAATAATTGCCACAACACCGTAAAAATTCCAGTTCCTGCACCTTTGAATACAGGTGCAGGAACAAGAACAGGAATTGAATTTTTGCAGCAATTCCGGCCGGAACAGGAACTGATTGAACTCTGGTGCATATGCTGTGATTTTGTGTTTACAAGGTCTTAGTATTAAGTGGGCTTATTGGACTGCTTACTTTTGTCATTTCAAATAAAGTTCACAGCGAAATATTGTGATTTTGATCATAAAATTGTATAATGCACAGTTATGTTGCATACATCCGTTTCAACAATCAATTTTGGTAATTTAGAACACCGGAGCCGGATGCCGATTTCTGCAGGAGCCGGATATGCCGTTGAACCCTACTTCTTTGACACTTGGTTTATTTGCTTGAATAATTTTCAAATAAGTGCTTGAAATCATCAGGTCCCTATTGGAGCCAAGAATTAAAATATTTTGTTGGAAGGTTGACTGATGTCTATTATATATTGCATGTACTTTGCGGTCGAGAAAACGCACAGGAAAGCATGTGGGCTTCAGTTTGCCCTCTAGAAGCGTGACGCGTGGTATATCTATAATATGTATATATATGTATATATATCTGATAAACAAGAAAATCATTTGCATACGAATCTTTCGAAAATCGTTAAATATAAGGCCGTTTGCAGCGTGCTCGTAAGTTTAGTTTATGATGTTATAAACGTATCATATCGTCGTTGAGTCTTGGTAACAAAATTGTTCTAGGTTAGGCTGCACTGTTATTTTACAAGTTGTGGCACAAATCTATGTTATTTATGTACCATTTCTTGTGCAGGTTTAAAAGACATTTGGCTCACTTGTTTATTTTGAAGTTGTATATATGCTTTGTGTATATTTACGTATATTTGTAAACGACGCTGCATGCCGCACACTCTACTGTACCAGTGAAATATTGCGTATAAAGCTAGGTGCGAGTCTGTCGATGGTACCCTTGAATTGAAAATTGTGTATATATTTTATCTTGTGCTCGTGTATATACGCGGCCCTGTTTCGCTTTCCGATGAAAACAACCGCCGTGTCTTGTCATATTTGAGCGCTACACGCCGCTTGTGCGTGGCTTAAAGCTTGAAGTGTTTTCGCTTTTCGATTTTTCTATGTTTACCAGAGTTGTCAGCTCTTCTGTTTCTATATTCTGTTCGGCAATATATACACATCTCAGTAGTGCGTTTGCTTGAAACTAAACGAGCCAGCCAGTCAACTTCTGTCTATGGTTATGTACTACTGCAGCGAGTTGGTTTATATACAGTTAGTTTGACCTTTCGTGTATCTAACTTCATTTGTGAGCAACGACTGCTGCATACGTACTGTTTGGTTGAAACGTTCTATATTTTTGCATTTTTAGGCGGATCCATGGGGGCCACCCCGGCCGTGCCCCCCAACAGCATCTCGACAAAAATTATATAGGGTGTCAATTGCTGTTATTAGTCTTAATTTGAGTATGTACGTATCTATGTCGTGTCTTGAGAACCTATTTGCCCCGCTCGGTCCCGCGCAAATTTAATATTTTTGGAGCGCAAAACTAAACATCAAACAAATGGTATTGTGGTTGCAAATCAAGTACTTGCCATACATGTCAATATACAAGTTCCCTAATTTTTCCTTCACAAAATTTTTTGGTGATAAAATAAGGTTTTTACCTTACAATTTTTGCGTCTTTTATCATTTGACACCCGCCTTCCTTCAGAAACTACTAGATCCGCCGGTGGTTGTTGCAAATAGTCACCTTACTAAAGATAACGTTTAATGATTTTTTGATGCCACCATTACTCTGAAATCAGTTTCGGAGCCAATTGCAGAAGTTTGGCCAACCCATATAATCTATCAAAAGCAAAGAGAATCGAACTTGATTTGAAAAATGTCCTCATCTTAACAATGTGTATGCAAGCTATTTACAGGGCCAATGAAAATATAAAACACTGTTAAGGCTTAGCCTCTCGCATAGGAAACTGGGGCCGCCGGGCATCGGCCCTGGCCAGTTTCAACCCTGATGCGTGCATTATATACAGTTCTCAAGGTGTGACCGGCAGGGTTCCAACAAGAACTAAATTTTGCCGGAAAAGAAACAGGAATTGAATTTTTATGCATGAACTGGAACAGGAACGGGAACCGGAATTTGAATAATTTTCATCACCGAATTACTGTTGGGCTTTTTGGAAAACTTGCAATGGCTTAACGGAATTTTCAGCTATTTCATCATTAAGTTTTGCGAAAACAATACCATCCGGTCCGACAGTTTGGATAATAAATTTTGATGAAAAATATCTTGCACTAGTTCCTCTAGATTCTCTAGATTAAAAGCAAAATAATCGTTTTGCGATAAGTACGAAGCGATTTCCTTGTCAACAAGTTCAGTAGTTCAGTATGTAATTCAGTTATGTTTTAATATCTTTTACGTTGGTTGACTTTCGGCCTGGACCAGCGGTCTACCACTACAGCGCCGGGGCCAGTCCGGAGTGGACGCGTCCGGTCTAAAGTTGCGGGGTTCGGTACACATCACTTGCGAAAAACACTAGAGCAACTGATGCATGTCGTGGAGTAATAAACATTCAAGTCATATATACAGTTACTAGTATTTTGGTGAATGAGACTTTGTGTGCTTGTTTGTGTTTGTCAGTGACAACTGTAGAACTACATATAACTCTATATAAACCAAAACATTTGATGCTGTATCTTGCCAGTTATATTTTGTCTGTATATATATGTTATAATATGTGCCATGAATATTCGCTGTAATTCTAGTTGCTTCATTTTGTTATTGCTATCGGCGAAAGTTTGTTTTCGATATTATCTTTTTGACGTGGCTGACTTGTAACCGATTATTGGAAAACTCTCTAGAAGTAGCTTTTTGACGATTTTGTATGATACAGCAAACGCAAGCCTGTATATATTATCGAGAAAATAGTGTTATTTTATTGTGGTTTCATAAGAAAACTATGTATAACGTCGTAGATATGTAACGCCATTGTACACACTTGACCCCACACACAGGCACCACAAGATGATGTTCTGGCTTAGGCATATCCAAGGGTTTACTTAAGCCTAAGCTTAAGCATCTGCTTAAATCTTATAAACTTTAAATGTTGGGAGAAAGTGTACGTATATACAACAGAAGATCCAGATAAAATATTTTACGTCAGACCGTCGTAATTTTCGTATAATTGTTCTAGCGCGTGTTTGGCTAAATATTAGATAGAACCGGAGGTGTGTGCAACTTCGGTTTGGTTCAGGTAAAATACTTATTTGCCGGTATCTGTGGCAATTTGAGTAGTGCCAGTTTTGTTTTTATGCGAGTTGCGTCGTTTACCTTACAACGAGTTACAAGTGGCCGCGATGCTGTCGTTGTTTTGACTGTGATTAGCTATTGTACGTACGTAACATATTTGTTTGTACGCTGTTTCAGGGATATCATATTTAAATTCTGCAGTTTCATGCAGTTTGTATATAGACTTTTGTCGATTATTGTCGCCATATTACGTTACAAATCTTCAAAGACCAGTGTGACAACTGTCGAACGAAAAGCCAATTTCCTATAAATTGCTAATATATATCGATACTATAACGTCCTCGCTTGACTCAGTGTACAATTAGCGAATAGAAAACACTATTGTATTTCCTATCGACCGTTTAATAATTCCATTTTGTCCACAAAATCTCATAATCGCTCAATCAATTTAACAAAGTCAAACTTGAAAGTTTTATCTGTACATTATTACGTGCGGTACAACTGTGTGACCAGCTAATAATCAGTGATTATTGTGTTAAAGCATCGCCTCAATTTGAATATCTGCATACGTACTCGTTGATATCATTTGTGCCGAGCGACGATAGCCAGTTCAATCCAATAACTAAGTATCGCTTCCATACATTAACCTTCGCTGCGTTATATTTCATCGCTTTGTGCCGTTGTGAATGTGCATTTCGATCCCGGTTTATCAGTGTACGTTTTAAACTTACATTTAATTATTTTTTAAATTTAACATACGTATGTACCACGTACGTATGCCGAATACAGAAAGTCGAGTCGAACGGTAAATTGTTATTGGAACCGGAATGGTATGTTAACGTGATATATAGTACGTCAAAACACAACATAACAAACTTTTGACCGTTTTCTTCGTAAACACTAACAACAATTTCTCATTACAAGTTCCACATTCGCTTGGCTTTGAAGTACTAAGTTTCAAACGCAAACATTTTCCTTTTTGAAAATGTTACAAATATGTAATTTGCCACAAAGCCCGTAATCGGTATATAATTACTGTTTCGAGCAACAATTTTTTTATTTGCAAATTAGTGAAGACGAATTTGCTTACAACACTTTAATACCAAAACAAAAATGTTGCCAAATTTTGTGTGTATTAAAAGTAGGTAACATTATAAATTGGAAACTGCGCGCATAAGCTTGGACAAAGCAGTGATTATATATAATGTTAAATATATACGTACGTATTTTAGCAATATTCAACGAATCGTGTAATAGTTGTTCGACGTGCCGTGTAAATTTGAAATGCATCAGCGACGTAATGGAACAAACACCGCAACCAGCAATAATTATAGCGGTTCAAGTGTCAACAATAGTAATGTGCAACAGCAACAGTGCAGTGCAACCATTGCCATTAGCGGCAGTGAATCCGCGGCAGAGACGGCGGACAGTAAAAACTCAAACAATTCGGTCTCTTCGGGTATCGCAAGCGAAACTGTTATCGTCAGCGATGGCGCAAAGCAGACGGTCGCTAATGATGATTCTTCGTCAAAAGCGATCATGCATCGTGAAGTCGAAACCGCTGTGCATTTTTTGACAGATATGATTCGGAAGCAAGTTGCTTTAGGTTTGAAACGAAATCGCAATAACGCCAAGGCGAAACAAACACGGCAACAGCAACAACAGTCAACATTAGCATTGTCAGCAACCGCTGATCAACCACTATCCGGTGTTGGGGAAAATGGGAGCAGCAAAGATATCAAAATCATTCCAGTCGCCTCGAACGGTTCGCATTCGGGTAACGCTACGAATGGCGGGGGCAACAATTGTGCTAGAGGTGGAGGTGATGCGGCGGAAGATTCTTCCGGATCTTCAGATGATAATCAACAAACGTCAGACGAATTGGTTCGGTCGTCGCTGTCGTCGAATGAGGGAAGTGATAGTGGAATCAGTGGTTGCGGTGGTGGATGTCGCGTTAGTAACGAAGCGGATGGTTCTACTGGTGCCCCTGACAAGACAACTATCATCAATGATGGTGGTACTGTAGAAGGAGATCCAAGCAGCACCCACTGTGGGCAATCGAACGTAACAAGCAATGGGACTGCAGTTTTGACAAATGGTATAGCTGGTGACCAAATAACCAACATACCTCAGGGAACGAAGACCGGAGGTGGCCGACAAACGGCAACAGCAGCACAGGACGCCGCCAGTCCAGAACTCCTGTTGTCTGACGTTGCGATAGACGTATTTGGTGCGGCATTGATCTCAACGCTCTGCGATCATTACGCGGATCATTGGTCACCGCGGCAACCGTTGAAAGGTACCGCGTACCGGTGTGTCCGGCTAAACGGGTCGACGAAGCCGCATCTCGTCGTGCTCAAGGCGTGTCACGCGGCTGGGATAAGCTTTCGGACTCTTCTCACTGTCGCACCACTGGCTTTGACGTTATGGATCGATCCTGGCAAAGTATCGTATCAACTTGGTGAAGACGGGTCCGTCTGTGATCTACCGTTGCTGCAGACTGGTGACGACGATATGGCGCAATCAACTCATGCGAAAACCCAAGACGACAACGACCACACGCAACACGAGCAACTGAATCATTACAAAAACATTACGCAACCGTTTCGCAAACACAACAACCATCAGCCACAACACCAACAACAAAAACATGGATCGACAAAACGGGTACACAATAGTAGTCATCCTGGTCCAAATCACTCAAACTGTGATACTAGTGTCGCTGCCATGAACACACCACATAACAATACAAAAACAACCGCATGCAACACTTACAATAACAACGACAGCAACATCTCTTCAAAACTACAGCACAATATCAATTCACTGGCAGCACCTAGTCGATCTCTGCCTTGCTCTAATGATACGATGTCTTCTCAACAACAACAACAACAGCAACAGCCATTATCACACATACCAATAATTCCGACCTCTGTAGTGGACGCAATCACAGCTGCTGGCATCATTAATAGTTGTGGTGGCAGCAGCACTCGCGGTCATGGTGGAGCAACTACACATGGTGAAATGGTTAACGGAATGCAACAACAACAAAAACAGGTTTCGACAAATGATGATCTCGGTACGAATTATCATCGATGGTATGAAATGATGATGTTGCAAAATCAAATTGGTGGTAGTGGCGGTGGCGGAGGTGCTGCTGTTTCGACTATTGATGACAGTGCGATTCGGTGGAACAGTGGTAATTGCAACATCAGTGGAAGCAAGAACAACAATAACAGTGGCAGCAGCAGTAATAATCATCAGCCAAAAATCGCCACCAGAAACAACTCAACGATGAATATGATGAATATCGGGAGCTTGCAGCATTTGTTGCTTAATGCGCAGCCGAATGTGCCTGTCGCTAATGGACTCGAGTATATTACGTCCGGTGGGGGTAGTGATTGTACAAGCAGTGTTGGGGGTGGGGCACATTCAGAAGAGACGCGATCGACGGTCGATGACGCTGAGCTTCAAGCATTAATACTAGCAGCTGGAGGCTTATCCGCATCGGATTCGGCCAATACCGCATTTAACGGTGCCAGCGGAGCTGGTTGCTTTGGAATAAATTCAGGAAATGGTGGTGGAAATCATCAACGTCTCATTCCGACACCGCCATTCGGAAACACACAGTATCAAGCGCAACAGTTTCAACATTACCACCAACAACACCAGTTTCTAAGCGTGAACAACAAACATCACTTCAATGGTGGATCAAGTGCGATAGCAGCTGGGTCAAATAATAGTTACAGTACATCGCAAAGCGATAACCACTTCATAATGACGTCATCTGGTTCGTTCGAATCTTCGTTGTCGTGCCAAACCGCTGCGTACCAACAACAACAGCAACAACAGTGTGGTCGTAACATTGGCGTTCAGCCAATATTAAACGGAGAGTTTTCATCGATATCTCAGCAGCATCATAATAACAATGGTTCAGTCATACGACCACGAAGCGTTTCACCGTCGACATCTATGGCTATGATTAATGCTGGAGGTTCTGGCTCATTAAATGGAACAACTAATCCAGCCGCGGCATCGAGTAGCGATGTAATTAATAGTCTCGACGATCCTCAACATCAAGTACAACAACAACAACAACACCAGCATGCGCATAAACTGGCAATGCTTCAACTTCAGCTACAACGACAGTATAGTGAAACTGGTGGTCCAGCACCTACTGATCAACAGCATCATAAGTTATTGTTGGAGCAACAATTTCAACAACAGCAACAAATGTTTATCGATCAAATGGCTACTAAAGTTGCTTTGTTACAAACAGAACAACAACAACAACAACATTCGTCAGGAGCTTGTGCAACAACTAACGCGGGGGCTAACGTGTCCACGCCAGCCGCAACAGGCACTGCTTCTGTTAGCTCAATGGCTGCGCGCCGCGATATTACGCCAGCAAACACAGGAACAACCAGTTCGGATTATTTCAATGGTCGTTTAGATTTGTCACCGCTTGGAATTAATAATGATTTTGCAGCAAGTACAACTACACTGGGCTGTGACGTTGAGAAACGGCAACATCATGAACAACAACAACAAAACGAATACATATCTTACATGAAATATATTCAGCAAAGCATTGAGTATCAAGAACCACAGCAGCGCATCGCGGATACTGGGGCGAGCGGTGTACCTGGTGCAGCGTATCATCATGGAACATATGATATATTGAGCAGTTTGCGTTTGCCGACTTCTTTAGCCAAGACCAAATCGGTCGAACAACAACAACAACAGCAATCTCAGCAATATCAGTGTCAACTGTCTCATCAACAAGAACCACTGAATCAAAGTGCACACTTTCGTGCTCACCATCAACAACAAGAACAACAGAGTCAGCAGTCATCTTCGTTGAACAATTTAAACTGTTTTACGGCATCGAATGTGATTAGACAACCGTCTGAGATATATCATTTCAACAATACTGGAAACGGTTCGTTTTGCAGTCCTGGATTACTAAATGCTGCTGGCAGAGGTTTTGATGTTAATACGGGGACGGAATACTATCGTCAATATCACACAGACCACTTGCAACAACAACATCATCATCATCAACAACAACAACACTCGCTCGCAACTGGAGGCCATCATAACCGAAGTTCGTTGGCGTATTCTCAACCAGACATGGGCAACACACAGCCGTCGCTGGTGTCGTCTGCGACCGAAGGAGTTTCACGGATGCAGCATAACAACATAGGCGGAGTTGTAACTACTCTTGAAAATGGTACTGGAAATTGTCGGCAACAAGCATCATCGTTACTGTTCAATAACGTACAGACGACTTACAACAATAACAGTGGTATTTCTGGCATCAATAGTTCAGTGGTAACGTCTCAGCATGTGAATGGTGGCTATCAACAGCAACATCAACCGCCGCTTGACGCGAACGTGCAGCGCCTACTGCAGTTGGAGTCGCAACGTTTGGCTGCATGCTCGACGAATGCAGGTAACAATTATCTCGGCAATACAAACGGTGTTTTTCATACATCGGCAATCGTTCAACAACAACAACAACAACAACGGGGATCGCTGGCGAATAGTTACGCTGCAGTTTCAGCAATGAATACAGATGGTCGTCAAAATGTGTATAGCAACGATAAGCAAAGCATGGGATTAATGGAGCAGCAACAAAAACAACATCAACAACATGTTTCTCATGCTGGTGGCCTTGCAACTGATACGTACAATAACACTGGTGCCGCTGATCATCATTACACAAACAGTAATAATGGATCGATTGGAATTGAATCGTGGCCAACAAGCACTGTCAGCAACGATAACAACAACGTTATCACAAATGATTCAGATGCGTATCATTCGCAACAACAGCAACAACACTTAATGCACCAACGACCGTACAGTGCATCTGTTTATGGTTAAGTCAAACAAGTATAAGCTGTCATTAATTTGACTCACACATACGTTTCCGTTATTACAAAAAGACTATTGAAATGTATTATGTATGCTCCTACGTATGCAGTTTCAACTTATATAATATGATGTGTTGCTATAATTGCGAATTTATAATTTTTGGCGAACAACACAAACAAATAGGAATATGCTTGCAATACAATCTTAATTTTGAACAATAAAGCTTGTTGGCTCAAGGTGTACACGTATACGATTTCATTTGTTTATTTTTATCAGCATTTCAACAAAATTCTCACAGAGATTTTAGGTTTCAGGCTTAGACGTTGTTTGGAAACCAATTCACTATGGCACTTGGTCGTTTGGGTGGATACGTATTGTGCAAAATTTTGATTACCGTTTGTATTGCATTTCATTCATGTATATGATATATATAGTGCATGCATTACTTTTTGCCGGTGCTCAGCTTCTGGATCAACATAAAATTAATGCGTTGCCGTTTGATTATTTTTTTGCGTTGTTGTCGTTGTTATTGTATCATTAACGTATTGTCTCGTCAGTTGTTGATGTTGGTGATCTTGGTTGCAGAAATATTTGTATTTTTTATAAATGATCGCAAAACGTGAACGGTGCAGTACATATATGTGTTACGGCCACATTCTTAAATCGTTAACACAAGGTATAAATTTGAATTTGCAATGTTTTCCTAAATTGTAATGCTCGGCGGATACAGTGAGTTCAGTGGATGTCCATGAACACCCCTATGTAAACTGAACAGTTTTGCCAAATAGAAAATCGAATAAAAGTTCTCGCCGCCCGAGAGGGGGCGACAAAAATGCCGCTAGTTGAATGATTCAGTCGATTTGCTACACCAAGGCATCGACTTGTGCTGTAAATAAGGGACTTGTGCTGTTAATAAGGTTTGTTCGGTGTGCTTTTTCTTTCTACGTGCATTTTTTCAAGAATGGTTCCAAAGTTTCAAACAAATAAGTAGGCGACGGCGGGGGCAATGAACAAATGTGTCTTAGTTATCCTACGTGTGGTAGGTTTTCAAAACAGAAATTGATCAATTGTAGAAAATTTTCGTAATGTTTCTGCAGTCCAAGCCTGTGTTATATGGCACTTAATAAAGTATATAATCCGTTTTCTTGTTTTGCCTGAGCTCATGTTGTCGTGTTCCTTTAAACAAAATGTGGACTTTTTGGACTCGAATTCAATCAGTTTGTATTGTATTATACATAACTAACTATATATGTATACGTACCTATATTGTTGTTTGTGTTACCTTTGTATTTACTTCAAAATCTTAAATTGTGCAGTGTCGTTTTTCGGTGGTATAAATATTTTCGGTTTGTACGTACCAATCATTCAATACGTATGTATGTATCTAGTGTTATGATTATTTTCAAAATAAATACGTGTTTAAGAAACATTAAGAAACAATCCCAAAACCTAAAATGTTCAAGAACACTACTTCCTTTTTGGAAACAACATCTGAATGAAAAATTTGTTCAAAGCAGTTTTATATTTGATTTGCGTTGTCAATAAAACAATTCATTCCCAATATTAAATCTGAAAAACGGCTTTAACACCAATCTGTAACAGTGGTAGCCAAGGTTACATGTCAGTTTTAGCGAACGTTATTAACAATTGGAGTAAATTGCGTATTTGGGTTAAAAATTCAAATCAAGGATTGTTTGTGCCGGCTATTGTACGAACATTTGGTCCAATTTGCGTATAGGGGCCTGCCCGCTGGTCGACATGGGAGAGAACTAACGGATTTCGAGACAGAGGAAAACTTAGAATTAGGATTAGGCTTATTTTTCGGCGTAGGTTAACGTGTAGGCTAAGTGAACAGGCCCCTATATTTAACATCGGCCGTACATTGTACTGCTAGTCTGGCAGATACGTATATTCTAACAAATAAGTTGTTATTCGCGTGTGCTGTGCTGCGCAAGTTTTGTAAAGTCTCCTTGATACGGGATTGAGAAGTACCGGATAGATGAAGCCATTATATGCATGCAGTGGTTCGTTTTCGTGTATTTATTTTTGGGCATTCATTGCAAAAACAGTCCGACGGAGTACAATAAGAATTTAGCTCCAGGTTTTGAAGTATGGCTGGAAACGTTAAACGTTGTATTTGTTTATTAATACTGAAACGGAAGTACCACACCGGTGTATATACGTCTTGCTGAGTTCAAATCGAATCGAGTATTGAACAGTGGTAATGGAAACTTCCGTTGAACGTATATTTGCTTGCATGCCTGATGAAATGCGTTTGGTATAATTTGGTTACCTTACTTCATTACACTACCTACTTGAAACTGGGAATCTGATTCGGTTCGGTGAAAATAATCGTTATTGAAACATATATTTACAGTCATAATGATTGGGAAATGGTACAACTGCGACATTACATATTGCAAAACAGTGCAATTGAACGTGAATATTAATGGGTTAAATTGCTTTCCATTATCAGTTGTGTGTCTCGTTCCTGTGCACAATCGTTCGTTGCCAAAAAGAAGGTACAACAATATGCAGCAGACTGATTATGATTGTAACTGTTCTCAACTGTACTTTAAAGAATGACCGTTTTTGGGCCAATTTTGCTAATGCTCAGCTATCACTGGCGAGGTATGTACAGAGTGCATTTAGTCTGGCTGAGATATGCGAACGTTGAAGCGGCGAGATTGACATTTTAACTGATTGTGCGTCTCCTGTATTATTAACAGGAGTTCGATGTATGCTGGCGCGGACAAGTACTATTTGTATATATATACTATTATTGAGGCGAACAAGCCCAAACTATATTTATAGGAGCAGGCGTGCAGTATACATGGATTATTCATCATAATGTTCTTGTCTACTTGGCAGTATTGACCGTTGAAAATGGTGGTGCGGTGCTCGAAAAACACGTTAACTTTAATTTTTCACAAGGTTCTCAACATTTAGAACCTAACCGTTCAATATAGTTTAAGGCAGTTACAGATGATTTGCTTGGTATCGCCCACGATTGTTGATGACAGCGTGCAAAAAAACCAGAGACGACGGAGATGTTATTCACTTTGTGCGTATTCTTAATACTTACTAGGTGTGTGTCGATATAAAATCCTGCATTTTAGTGTTCATATACTGTGAGTTTTCTAGCGAAGCCTGAGATTTCGAGTTTACAAATAAGTTTTCGTTTGGCATTAAAATTTTTTGATTTTGTAACACAAGATATCTGCTTCCATTCCACGTGATTGTTTGCAAAGTGATGCTTTAATTATTAAATAATAGCAATTGAGACTGGGTTTATTTAGTTTAGGAGTCTTTCATTGCCACATGGATTAAACTGTCTGTAGGCCAATCGTTGGCTGATACGAGTATATATATGTATGTTTGTATACCCATAAATTTTATATATACGTGATGTATCGGGCCAATGTTACTTTTACAGTCGTAGCGTTTTCTCTCGGGGTTGCAACACAGTAGGTTTGGGATTAGGACTTGGGCTTACTTTTATACTTATCGTCGGTACGCTAAGGGTTGCGCTATACTTGCACTGAGCCGTCCGTCACTCACCCGTACGGTACCTTGCGTTAACGTCCGATACCGTCTGATATCATACGTGAGTAATTCGCGGACAATACCGCATCTTGACGGTCGGTGCCGTACTGGTGACTAACGGCATCAAAAATAATTGAAAAGTATAGCACAAACGTAAGGCTTATGCTAAGGAATATGCTTAAGTTACTGCACGCTCATAAAAGTAACATTTGCGTGGTATCGCGATATGTGCAAAATGAAATTGTACAAATCTGTATAAATTGTTATCATTAGCTTACAACTACGTATATATAAGTTCAATCTGAATTCGAATATGTTGACAGTTTGAGCTACGCTTTTCTTTAATTTGTTTTATTTAATTCTTGGTTATTTTTCTCTCTTCTCTCTGTTTTTGTGTTTTGGAAAGTGTTGTGCTTTCTGGAAGCTAAAATTATTTACGTATATTTTATGTATTGTACGTACAGTATAAATTGTATCGAAGGTGATGACTGGTTACAAGTAAAAGTTTTATGTTGTATATTATGGTCACAAGTGAGCATATCGTTTCAGTGGTTTTTTTAGTATCGAATCTTGCTGCAATCCTGGCTACACCCCTTGCATCAACGCAATAGTAATGTATTCTGCATCAAACCAGGTATCCGATTCCGGTATTAATCTGTTCCATCGAGCTTCCGTTATTTTTATGCAAGATATACTTTCCGATTCTCGCATTATCCAAAATCTTTAAAAATTTCAGTGCATTAACGCTCACAGCCGATTAATATTTGCAAGTGTCAATTGTTGGCAGAAAAACATCTTTCAAACTTTTACATTTCAATTACCGCTTCCGTTAATTTGATAGCGTTCCGTTTCCGTTAATTTTATTTTTGCACCCTGATTACAGGTCATCCAGGCTAGCTTTAGTACGACTTCAGACATTTTTACGCTTGCTGGCCAATGTATACAACGGAGGCAGAACGGTAGTATAAACATATTCCTAAGTAAATTGTAAGAATGAGTTTATACCTAAGCCTAAGTAAAAAAATTAGTCCAGAGCTTGGCGTACTCCATTAAAGTCCCACGGAATAGCGTTCTGCCCCTGATCTTTGAACTAGCCGAAGGTGTCAAGGTATGTCGGTAGATCGGATGTATGAAGCGCGAAAAGCTCCTCGACGGATACAATGCATATTTGTTTGAACATTTTCGTAAGGTTGCAAGCTTTGTTTCTTTTTGAATTAACTTGTGTGTGGAATCATGATCCGTGTTGCACACGGAATTTTAAGGCCAGCAATCAGGGTGCAACCGGAGGTGAAATTTGCCGGAACCGGAGGTCAACGAAACTTGCCGTAGCCAGAGGTGAGGCGAAGTTAGGTAATAAAAATGATGGTTTTAGTCAAATTTAGGCAATATCTGCAATGTTTGGTTTTTACGCTAATTTTTTGCGAAATTTCGGAAATTCTTTCCTGAAAATTATGACAAAAATAAAACGAAACCACCAGGATGCTAAATGTTAGTTTTCTAGCTTGCTACGCTCGATGGCTTACAATTCTACTTTAGTATATATCTCACCCGAAATGAAATGTTCGAGAACGGTAATAACAGTTCTGGCCAATGTTACTTTAAAGGCCGTCCCGGGACAGAAATGTACCAGGAGTACCCGTTTCATTTTCCCGGGACAGTAATGTACCAGGCGTGCACTCCAAAAATATAATTGGGACAGCGGTCAGTTGGGACAGATGAGACAGTGGGACAGATGGGACAGTTTGGACAGATAGGATAAATGGGGCAGTTGGGAAAAGTTGGGTCAGCAGGTCAGATGGGACAGATAGGACAGATGGGACACTTAGGACACTTGGGAGAGTTGGGACAGCGGGACAGTTGGGACACTTGGGACAGATGGCACTTGAGACAGATGGACACTTGGGACAGATGGGACAGATATATACGTATATATGTGTATATGTATTATATATGTACATATAGATATATACATATATATGTGTGTATATATGTGTATATGTATATATTATATACCTACGTAAATATATCTGTCTGTGCATATGTAAACAGGAGCGCATAAGTGTGCACTCTGGGTATATTTGTGTCCCGGGCAATTGGACGGCCTTTATAGTAACATGGGCCACAGTTCTGGAGGAATGTGTGCCGTATGCTAACTCTAGTGATGGGCAGCGGATATTTTTTCATATCCGGACATACGGCAATTCTTGCCAGATATTTATCCGGATATCCGAAATGAAATTTATTTCGGATATCCGAAACTCGACTTTGTGTTTTTTGAGTTTCTGAACCTCAATTTTCGTTTCATAAGCACTTGTTTTAACTTGTTGCTCTAAAGGAAGTGCCCTGACCCTCAAGCAGCGTCGCGCTTTCAGCAGCGGCTGCAGAAATTTCTAAATGGGCGGGATGGTAAACACTTTAAACGCAATTTTTCTCCAAAAAATTTTCTTAGCGGGAAAATTATAAGGTAGGACCCTATTTTATAACGAACATAGTTTTGCGTTTATTTTATTTCTTGCACAGGTAATAAAATTAGTACTTTACGGTGCGTGTTCGATGCAAACACTTCGCTGGTTTAATTTGAAGATTAACTAAAGATACGAAGTGAGTTTACCTATAAATATCACGCTAATCTGAAGTTTTCGAATATTGGTGTTTTAAGAAACAAAGATGTTGAATCAGCATGGAACAATTATGCAAGAATGTGGTGGATATCCGGATACACGTTTCATTTCGGATACATATCCGGGCCCATATACACCAGGGAGCAACCGGTGAAAAATTTAACGGAGTCGGTGCTGGAGGAGAGGCGAAACTAGGTAGTAAAATGACGGTAAATTTTAGCCAATATCTGCAATATGTTGCGAAATTTCGGACATTCTTTCCTGAAAATTGTGTACGCTTAAGCTTTACACTAATTTTTTGCGTGGCTTAGGCTTAGGAGTAAACTATGTTTATAATACTGTTCGGCCCCTGTTCTTTATATTAGCACAAAAGTGAAACGAAACGCGCTAAACAGATACATTTTGCCAAATTATGCAAAATTTTACTGCCGAAATTGCTTTAAGCTCCGATTTTCTGCCGCAGCCGGAGGCAGACCTCCGGTTGTAGTACATTTTAACTAAGATAAATCACAAACAAAACGGCATAACCCCTCCTGTAAAACTGTTTAACACAAAAGTTGGAAAATGGTGGATCTAGAAAGCGAACCCATGTTTAAAATGAATCATATTTTTTGGCATTTTCTGCTGAAGTAGCTACCAGCTCATATTTTAGGTTAAAACTTATGCAATTTCATATGCTTTAAACCAGGGAAGACAGCACACGGTACCCTTTACTCCAGAACTGTTATTGCCGTTCTCGAATATTTCATTTCGGGTAAGTTATACTATTCAAAGTAGAATTGTAGGCCATTGAGCGTAGGGTCAATGTTACTCTGAGGGGCGTCCCGTTTTCCCGCGGGGCAGCAACAGGACAGTACTCCTGCCCATATATTTGTGCTGGAACGGTGGGACAGTTTCGAGCCTATGTTTTTGCAGGGTCGGGCAGGACAGCCGGGACAACATCGAGCGTGTTTTCGTTGGGTCGGCCGGGACAGCTTCCAGCGTGTGTTTTTGTTGGGTCGGCCGGGTCAGTCGGGACAGCTTCGAACCTATGTTTTTGTTGGGTCAGCCGGGACAGCTTCGTGCGTGTATTTTCGTTGGGTCGGCCGGGACAGCTTCGAGCGTGTGTTTTAGTTCGATCGGGCGGGTCAGTCGGGACAGCTTCGAGCCTATGTTTTTGCTGGGTTGGGTTGGGACAACCGTGACAGCTTTGAGCGTGTGTTTTAGTTCGATCGGGCAGGTCAATCGGGACAGCTTCGAGCCTATGTTTTTGCCGGGTCGGGCGGAACAGCCGGGACAGCTTCGAACCTATGTTTTGCTGGGTCGGGCGTGATAGCAGGGACAGCTTCGAGGCTATATTTTTTGCTGGATACGGCGGCTGGGTCTGGCGGGACAGCCGGATATTGGCTAAAACAAATTAATCATTTTTAATACCTAATTTCGCCTCACATCCGACTTCACTGGCATGTTTTGTTGACCTCCAGTATTTTCACCTCCCGTTGCACCCTGCTGTTTAGTGTGTGAAGCCATTAAAAAATTTACAGGACGCTAAAATAGTCTCAAAAACTCGCGAGCGAAGCGAGCAAGTTCAACCGATTTGTCCCGTTTGCGATTAACGTAGCGCCTCTCACAATTTGTGTGCGCGCCCATCTGTTAACCTAATTCCCCCAAAAAATCGGTTGCCTGTTGGCCCCTCTGTATACAAAATGGTTAGTAGGTTTTTCACCGAACTGAAAGCTGCGGCACTTATTTTTCGCGGTTAAAACAGAATGACCGGCACGGCTGATATAACTTTAATAGTAGAGTGACAAAACCTGACCAAGCTTCAAAGGGAAATGAAAAAAATTTGAGCAGAATCGTTGAAAAACGACAAAAATAAACCGATGTTGTAGGAACCAAATTTTTTATCTGCTTAATTAATATATTAAATTACTGCCTGATGTTCAATCTTCACAAGTACCACACTTCGAATTGTACACTGATGTTGCCGAAACAAATATAACTTTAGTTTGAATTAGAACTTCTGATCAAGAGTGTATTAATATAAACGATTTTTCCACCGTCACATTTTTAGAAAGCAAGATCGAATCGTTGCAAATGTTACAAAGATGAATGCTAAACAGCTTTAATACGCAAATATCAGGATGCAACCGGACACATTAATAACAAAACAAAATAAATAATATTGCACGACACAGAGAAACCCTTTAATTTGGTAACTAGTTTCAATTCGGTTCAGGGTTTCACCTGAATTTTCTTTTCTGGCCGAAATTTCTGAAGTTGATTCCTGCTCCAGTTCCTGTGCTGTAATTCGATGATGTGATATCTCTGGTTTTGTTCCTGCTTCCTGTGAAATGTTGTTCCTTCTGGAACCTTGCTAGCGACAGATAAAGCGCAACCATCACTCTTTCTCAGCTACATTATCATGTGCCGAGCACTGACCCAACTGGCGTTCGGGCGAATTTGAAGTTCCAATTTCTATACGTGGTACTCGTTCGATCAAGCTCGCCAAGAGGCGTTCTCTGGCTTCCAACGTTGACGCATCAGGCTGCTGCGATGACTGTATCATTAATCCAATTTTAGATGCCGGTGGTTTACTCGGGAATTTAGCTGATAAGTGTTTATCATTTTGTGATATTTTGTTGTCATCAAAAGATGCAACAGACGCCGAGTCAAATTCCTCATTAGACGGTTCCGTTTTTACGGCAATACGCTTTTTAGATCTAGTATCGTCCTCGTTACCAGTCAGTTGCTTACAAAAGACAGCAGTTTGACTGCAAATAATATCAGTTTTGCATTTTTCTGCGATAACACCGCCAATGTTACCCTCAATTTGCAGTTTTTCGCGCTCGTTTATAGCCGAATTGCACAAATCCGCATTTTCTGCGGTAAACGGTGCTCCTTCTAAACTAGAGTCGACCGGAAAATCAGCAAAATGTGTAATATGAAGGGGAACCACTGGTGGCGGTGGTATAGAAACACATTTCTTACCGAACCTGTCTTCTACCAATAATTGATTTGAACACGCATGCTGTTTTAGGTCATCAGTGACAACGTGTACAACTTCGCTAATTATTGGACTAGCTACATGAACTGCAGGTAAATTCTCGCCACAACTATATTGCTCAATATCAGCTACTTTTTCGTTCGATATCATAAGAATATTAGGCGATATTTGAACCGAATCTGATGATTCTAAACAGCTAGCGTTACTAGGTAAAGATGCCGACATTAGTTCAGTAGTCAAACTATTGCGACCGTTCACGATATTTGCGGGTAAACAAGACTCCATCGTTTGTTTTGTCACTATTTTCGGACTAGTTTTACACTTGGAAGATTTAACTTCAGTGCCCAGCAATTTCTCTGTCGTGTTACACCGGCGTAAGCTATATCTAAAATGTTGCGATCGTCTATTTATTGATGTAGCTATAGTAACGGTTTGCTTTGAATTTGATGACGAAAAGTTCGGCTCCGAAGATTTTGACAATTGCTCCTCAACAAAAAATTACACGCTCTAATAAAGGATTCGCGACTACGTTCAGTTGTAGCCAAATGGTCCATGTTTAAGTTTTAGACTACTTGTTTAGGTTGTTTTACTTTTATGTTTACGCTGAGGTTTAGGCTAAGCAATATATGGTTAAAATGCCTGTAAAAGTCACATTGGCCGCCAAAGTTATAACAAGAAAGCATCATTTTAGGAGATTCAATAAAATTTTGGATATATCGAAAGACAACAACTATGCACGACCGCGACACCTTAGTAAAGAATGTTTCTTTTGTTCAAAATGTGTGACTACTTTCATGAGTGTTACCAATTTCTTAATTCAGATGTACATTGTTACTGTGCTTCTGTCTTCTTTCGCTTTTGCAACTAAGTCTATTTTTACTCTAGATTTTACACCAAAGAAAAATATATAAAGGCCGTTACCTGATCACTTTCCATACTATCGTCTAAACTAACACTTGTCGTTGTTTGTTCAAGTGACATACAGCTTTCGCCAAGCAACGCAGTAGATGTTACAGGGCTACTCGGCGCAGATTCCCGCACGGTAGTACTAGGTGAAACAGAAACAGGCTGTTCCGCAGAAGGCGTCGACGGCAGAGTAGGGCTAGCTCTAACGTGGTTTCTAGAGGAACCATGCCGCGGCGACAACGCATTTGCGTAAAATTTAGCTCCTCGTTCACGATCCACCTAAAATTTATGTCTTATGAAATCAACCACTACCCTTCCACATAGGTTCATGCGACTAAAGTTAATGACTGTTGTCACGGTTACTGTTGAAAGAACGTAACAAAAAGAATACACGAAGTCGATACAACAATCTTAGTGGTATTTGAGGCCTAAAACGCAAAATTTAATGTTCAGATTTCTGAGTTTACAATGAAATATTTCATTTTTCAAAGTTTTCCATCTCGCTCAGATTAAGTTCGTTTTCATCTGACGTCTGTCTAACATTTTGCTACTCAAAAGTTGATTTATGTTAAGTTTTGGAATCATTTCCGCCAAACAATAATGTTAGCGTACGTTATTAGTCGCGTTGGTTCAATGCTCCGCTACCGCACCTTCCACATTGAACGAGTACAAAGGCCTTAGCCATTTAGGCTATACACATAAGTATATCAGGATTCAACCGAATACTAAAATTACTGGAGCTGGATAGTTCAATAAAGGGTTACAGCACTCGTTGCCATAGCCAGATATTTTGTTATAGTTGTGTTTTCACAACGGCCTCAATATTAACGGGGCTTTTAAAGTATTTATATTTCTCATTTAGAACTAAACTCACAGCCAAATATTGTGGTCTTTGGTCATAAATAATAGTACATACAATATAGAGTAATTATGTTGTACATTTCAGCAATAAATATCCGGCTACCCAATTCAAGCCTAATACATTAGAGATGCCCCGGGGCCCAAGGTTCCAGCCACGGTACAAACACGTTATTTGCTGTGGCCTCACTGGGGCCTGTTTTTATGTAGAATCCTTAATTGATTGTCATGAAAAACAATCTTATCACCTTGTTCGAAAATATGAAGCTAATAACAAATAACTGTATGCGGTATTATATTTTCCCACGGTTTGCTGTACACACAACACACACAATATATATGCATCGTAGGTCATGTTGACAGCTATCTCTACTGGTTCTGATTTGGCTGCACTCGGTACCAGCCCCGTCCTCGAAGCCGTTGGCCCGGACAATGCTAATATTATATCAGAGAGCGACCTGCACGAAAGCGATTTCCGTATCGCTATTTACGGCGGTGGTTTCGAATTTCATAACAGCTTTTTACAAGTGAGTGTCTTTAACATCTTGCTCTGACTGCATATCAGTGGAAGTTTACCACCCAAAACAGTGGTTCTCAACTTCTTAACAACATATCAGGCTGTAAATGGAATCCCGATCTAAAACAAGTTCTGATTCCTATTTTGATTGCAGGTATATAATATAATCACAATTGGAATTTTCATCGTTTCAAGCCTTACTATAATTATAATATGTATGTCAAATTAGAGTGTAGTTGCGAACAGTTTCATTACAAACGGTTTGTGGAATGGAAATCCTCGCACAAGCATGCCGCATACACCTTATATCTCAAAAGATTTGCCATTCAAGAAAGCAGTATGGGCTTTGACACTTTATAGTTCCGAATCCGATATAAGTGGACTCCGTTCGGCACCTTGCAAAATTCTGCGACCAACTTTCTTAAAACATAATATTTCATAATGAGTACTTCAAAATAATGCAATACGAGACTCCAGCTCAGCCGCTTCTAACCTCTTTCACCACGGTGCCGGTACTGCATCCGCCCATATCAGTGTGAGATCGCCGCTTGGCTGGATCGCGGCCAGCTTTCAGTCGGCCTTTTGTACGTAAAATAGTCGACTCAAGACTATCGGCGGCGGCTTTATTTGCGACTTGTGCGGCGCGACGGCTTGCTTCTTCGCGAACGATCGCTTCAACACGTTGTTCCGAATTTGGCTCAATCGTATTGATCGCAAGGCAAATCTGTTCCATGGGACAACGTTCCGCTTGCGCAACTCGCCGTGGCGCGATTGTCTGAACGGCATGAGCAATTGACGAAATGTATGGCTCAAATGTTTTCACAATATGACGTATGCGACTTGCATCATCGCGTAACGACCGAAACGACGAAGCATAAGTCTGTAAAATCGATGGTGTTTTAGGGTTGTGTTATACTAGCCGCGTGGCACCGCACGGCACAGGCAAGTATAACGCAATTCATAGTCGCCATTTAGAATAATTAACCTCAGACACATGTACCATAAAAACTAGCACTATGTGTTCTTTTTAACCTCCCATAAAACCATAGCGCCTGAGCTTAACCAACGTTGTGATTCACGTTTAGCTTAGAAGTATTCAACTTCATGAAGAATGATAACTCTAGCTTACATAAAACAAATCCTGTTGCTTTTTAATTCGGTCAAGCTCGCGTCCCCATGCTGATTGAAACAGCGGTTCAGCAGTTTCGACGAGCAACGAATAAGCACCTAGTTCACCTTCGAACGAATCACATTCGGAGAACAATACATTTAAACGATCTGCAACTACGATGCAACGACGCAGTGTAATATCGCGATGTAGTTCCTGAGCACGTGTGCGGATACGATTAAATCGGGCAAGCAAATCCTAAAATGATTGTTTTGTTAAACTAAGCACTGATGCCAGGGTGCAACCGGAATTCCGATTCCGACTAGAACTCCGACTCAAAGCGAGTTCCGATCCCGATTCCGCTTGCACAACAATCGGAATCGGAATTTTGAAATTTTAATTTTAACCCTACTTGTTGTGATAGGTTGGCTAAAAAGTTTGTAACATTTCTCTAATAGTTTGCTTTCGACGAGTTGACATCAATAATTGATTGTAGTTTACCTTTTATAGAACCAAAAATCATTTTTTTGGAAATTGTTGAAAGACAACAGTCACCCTAATTCAATGTTATATTTGGCAATACAATTTATCCGTAGTCAAAAAAATTCTAGTTCCGATTCCGATTCTGATTACAATCCCGGTATAAATTTGCTGTTCCGATTCCGGTATAATCCAGTTACGCTTTGCACCCTGACTGATGCGAAAGAACACTTTGTTATTTCAGTATCAGCGGAGTGTGATATATTTGGATGCAAATTACCACAGTCAACACCACTTGAATAACTAACATGTTCCAATAATTAAGAAACAACAATAAAGAGCAGTTTTGGCTACTTGACCTACAGAATTTCCAAACATATACTTTAAAAAATTTAAGTTTGGTTCGTCCTGATCCCGTTATGCAGTTGAATTGTCCAGTTTGTTCTGTGAACTACCTTTAACGATGAATCAAGTTTATCAAAATTATCTTCAAATATTGCTTCTTCGTTCACAATGTTGTCTTGAAGAGCTTTACGACGGGTGGCCGGCAACTGATGATGTGTTAGTACTTTATTATTATGCAACAAACGATAGTAAGACGCTATGGAGGATGCAGGCGAAGTGTCTGTGCTCGAGTATGAATTGCTACGATTTGTTGTTCTAAAATGATACACACAGACACTCCATTTAAGTATTAACGGTAGTTGATGACGACTCTAACACAAGAGTGCACAAATTACCAAGGATCGCATGGTACGAAATGTACCAGCGCGCGTTGCGTGTTGACCGGTCCAGTACTTTGGGGTATCAATATCACCTGCAATCCAATCATTCTCGCTTTTAACAGGTTTAAAAGAATAAACGGATTGTTTTGACGCCATCTAAACTAAAGAGTTTCGAGGTTCTAACAATACTCCCATGAATGAACTGGTAGCGCAAAAACGGAATGCGTGCTGAGAACATTCTGTTCCACAAAGAATGTGCGCAGTTGAATACTCTTATCTCATTCACTCTGGGCATTAATTATGCAGCGTTTTTAAGGTATCAAATTCCTGCGAACGAGAATAAAGTAACAGAAAAACATGCAATAAAAAGTGGTTTTGCACTAGAAAAAATACCATGTTCGATAAATAAACACACCTATCCATACTCAGAACTTAAAGAAAGGCAACGAAAACTAAATAAATGGTCTTTACGTTTCGTAAAACAGAAATGCACTGTTTTATTGTCATTTTTGAGTTATTACTTCAAGTTCACGCGCAATGAGTATGTACTTACTTATCAGCTGTTAACGACGATGACACAGGAATATACATTGGCCTCAACGTCAAATACTGTTCAAGTGCTCTAAAATACAATCATTGTACACAGATCTACCAGGGTGCTGCAGGACAAACTGGATCCAGAACTTTTACAAAAAAATTTCTCAACTTTTTGTTAGTGAGAGGATCTTTTTTAAATGACATAAAAGGCTCTTAAGTCCCGATTGTTAGTTTGTCGTTTCTGCCGAGCTCACCTTATAAAATTGCATTGGACCCCACTAGAAGATTGAGCTGGCTTCATCTTGTGTAAACACTAGACTGGGGTAATATATAAAACGTCAAAATCATAAAAGTAAATAATATTCATCGTTATTGACAAAATTTGAAAATAACAATCGGTATCGGTAACGAATCATCACGGCAATAAACCTAAACTGGACACGGAGCTTTTACACAAAAATTTGTTAACTCTGCGCTTAGTGAGAGGATTCAATTTATAAAATGACGGAGACAGAGACCACCGTTCATTGGTGATGATACTGATAAACTGATAGTCTCGGATATATTTTCCCACGCCAGTAAAAAGAGAAACGCTTGTTAAAACATAGCAATAAAACCCGTTAACCACAATCAATTGACTGACAGTATGGCGAACCAACCCATGGTGGCTAAAAACGGCAAACCGAAAAATACCAGTTTGTAATCTTGATACTGGAACTGTAACATACGATACCGGCGCAGCATATGTTAACACCCCTGATGGTCGGTGGAAATAAAAATACTTTACTAAAAATGGCGATAAAAATTACGCATATTTCATTCGTATAGTATATAAAATCTTGACAATCGCCGAAAGGAAACCATAAAGGAAAATTACACTTCCGTGCATTATGAAAATTTAAAATACGGCAGATAAAGTGAATACCTGTCTCCAGCTATGCGTTATATAACCAATAATATTGGAAAAAATTAAAAAGAATTTTTCGACGGCATGTATTTTTTAATTTTCCGGTTCCGGTTTCGGCATTTTTTCAAATCCCGGTTCCGGCAAAATGCATCAACAAGTAAACGATGTGAATAGCGGGTTGCCAGCCATCGCAAATGCTGTCGAACTTCTGTGAGAAAAGGGCTAATTCAGTGTCCAATTAAGTTACGTCCAAAATGTGTGATCACCTATTAAAATGCACAGGAGACGGTCGACTTGTCCCGTTTCCTAACAGTAAGCGTGAACCAACGCGGCCGCCCGAAAAATTAGAAACATTTTTATTTACATATTATAATTTGAGTTCATCTCAAAAATGTAAAATTGAAGTACTCACAAACGGGTTTTAAAAGAAACAGAGTTCAAAACAAACGACTGGATTTTTCGTAAAACGGATTTTTCTAAGTCTTTAATTATCACAGGGTAAATTAATATTTTTCTAAATACAAATCCTAGAGATAAAAAATTGATCATAGTCAATTTATACTTCGAGTTTCCTACGTATTAACGATTTCGATAATCAACAGAGTGCAGTCATTTCATTTTGAAAATAAACGAGAAAAAATTTATCTTTGCAAAATGCATCTGTCCACTTTAATGAATATTCATGTATACCCTGCACGTTAAAACGTTCTCATTCGGCGATGTAAACCGTAACTGGGGGAGTCAATATTACATACAGGAAGATAATATTGTATATTATATAACATTAACTGGAGAAGTCAAAATTATATGTAATATTGACTGGGGAAGTTAATTTGCTGGGGAGTTAATATTAATATGCTACAATGCTACACCAGAACCGGAACTTCCGGTCGAACACCGAGAGATACATAATAAAAACGTTATTTTGCATCACTAATTTCGCAATTTTCACGCGTGAAAACGAAACTCAGTAATCTTCACTGCGATTAATAAGGAACAAAAAACGAACAGAATACCTAATTTAACGCAGTTCAAGTACAGACAGTTCTAATACTGTTTAACTTTACTTTGAAAATTCCTGACGATAATTAGTTTGAATTTGGGCCGTAAATTTCGAACTTCGATCTTGATTTTCATGAATCATTGATTTTATTCGGCCGATCAACGCCTAAAACGAACACTATTTACATCATCACATATTGCGCAAACAACACTAAAACAATCCTCAATATAAAAAAAGAAAGTTCCCGTAATACCTAAGCACTCACGTAAGCTGCGACGCTAGTGGTTAAAAACTTTGCCTGTTTAAGTAATCGCGTAGATTTCAACACAGTGTACCTAATATATGATCTCAGGAGGGACCTTAAAAACTCCTTTGTGTCAAGGACGCCAATCTGCCTTCTGAGTATTACCGCTGGAAGAAACACATGACCGCCTGAAAAAGTGCAGGAGTCAAACTAATTGCAATGTTATAATCTAAAAAATGTGGACTCATTGACCTTCATAATAAATGTCAATTTATGCCCATATCTCGTGTATCTTGCTAATAGCTTGTAAATTTCAAACGCTCCTAACAGTTGAAAGTGAGGTATCTTACATATCCAAGTTCCAAAAAATCAAGTTTACTCGCGGACGCAGCAAAGATTGACGCAATAAGCAGATAGAGTTGAACTGACGGAAAGGTACATGACAAATAACGCAGATTTGATCTGAAGTGTTCTTCACGGTCGCGTAACTCACTAAAAGTAAGAACGCAAAATCTTCAAAAATATTCATTTCCTTTACTATTTAAAACTCATATAGCCAGTTTTGTTTGACATGCAAAATCTTCGAAAAATATTCATTACCTTTGCTATAAGTTAAAGTTCGCGCAGTCGGGGAACTTACAGTTTCGATTCCGAATACCCAGTACGTAATGTAATCGTTATTTTGTTTGACAAGCAAAATCTTCAGAAAATATTCATTACCTTTACGATAAGCTACAATTGATAGTGTCAGGAAACTTATAGTTTCGACCCATGTATCAGTTTGATGTGCTGATTGCGCTTCCGATTCTGATATAATCTCATTCTATTTGGCATCGTGATCGTTAGTATACTTACGACGCAACTTGGTGCAATAGACGGTCTTTGACTTCTAGCAAGCAATCAATTAACTGCTGCCAAAGTGTTTGAATAGCTGACGTTTCATTCGCTGCAAACTTGTTTACATCACTCAACAACGATTTGTACATTAGTATGCTGTCACGAAGCTCACGTTGAAATCGTTTCAGATCCTGCAATACATATATTTCTACGAAAAGCATTATCGACGTTTTAGTATTAACCTTAGGTCTCTGGCTTAGGTCTTTTGTGAGCTGAGCCTAAAACCACTCCTACCGTGCGTCCACTAATACGGGTACATAATATTTTAATACCTTTGCAACACTTTCAAGTTTTTCCACACCATGGTCAAACGCCACATTTAAATCAATATAGTTCGGCCTTGATTCCCTAAAACAAAATATGTGTTGCAAGAGCTTGTACTGACAACTATTGCAATAACTGTATAAATTCGAACCCAGTGTTACTGTTCTACTTGTTTGACAAAAGTTTTCAGTAGTGATGTGTTAAATAATCATAATCGGTAATAGTCCGCGTAGCACTTTTCATGAGTATTGTCATCGGCACTGCAAAACATTACCGGTTCTTTTTGCGCATAGCAAAGGTTTGAAAGCTATTAATTTCACTTAGCGTATATCAGTTAGTCTGATCAGGTAAACTGTTATATCTTATGCGTTTGTGTATGAAAACATTAATTGAAAAAAACCATTCTTATAAAATCAAAATCTATCGGCACTAACGGAATTGATTAAGCTGCATTTTTGCAAAATCTCAAACCGAGACAAAAATTAAATCTATTTATTATGAAAGTTTTCAAATATCACTGTTCACACTTTTCCGGCAACGTATAAGATACGTAAAATACATAAAAAGATATTTTCTGTTTCGCTTGAAATGGGTTATCTTTCGGTCTATCAGCTTATCTTTTGTGCGTACAAAACTTACAGATTGCTGTCACGAAAACAGTTAATACACTTTAGCGTCCTGGAATCGGTAGCAAACAGAATATATGGTTCTCCATGAATCCCTAAAATAACAGAAGTGTCGATCCACTAAACAAATACAACGAAAAAATTATGGGAGCGCGAGATTTTGTTTCTTACTATTATGAACGCAAGTGCAATAAACGCAATACCGGTTATATTTTCCCGCGCCTAACGTGTAACTGTAACCGTAAGTCATAAAATTCTTGAGGTATGCATATGCTGTTAGTTTAGGACCTATTCTAATTCGGTTAGATCACTAAAGAATGTTCCGTAGCCAGTCATGTCTCGGAATTAACCACACAACCCTGTAAACATTTTATAATTATACGGACAAGTTACACGACCGTTAAAACTCGAAAAATAAAAAAAAATTGATTTTATATTTCAAACAAGTAAGAATGAAAATATACCACATGTTTTATTGCCAAAAGCAGTGCGCTCGTCCAGCGGAACTAATTTGTGAGTTGTAAACATTCTCGCCTTGTGCGTGGAATCTTTACACATAGTGCACAACGCTTGGTGGCACGTCACACAAAAGAACATTGGTTGACTCACCTAAAGCATTAACAATGTAACAAAGAAATTGAATTCGAATCTTATAACGTCTTAAAAGGAAACGAGACAGTTGATGGAACCTGACTATAAACATTAAAATATGGAGTCAAATACATATAAATATACATACTTACACTAAGCGCGTAATTCTTTTAAAAATACTGAGGCTAATTGAATTTTTAGCCCATAACCGGTATTTAAGATTCTACTAAATTCCAAAAGTGCAAAATAGCCCATACAGACACTTAAACCTATACCTTTTCCAGCTATAATATACGTACGTAAGTATTATTCTTTTACCTAGTGGTACACTTACGATCTCACAGTTTGCGAACTTAATTTTAAGAAAACCGTCTTATAAAATTAGTGCTCAGCGAACGATCAAGGATTTTCTTGTGGGGACTCTGATTTTGGCCGAACTATTCCCTCTCTTTCAAGCTGCGTCGGCGTTAAATTCCGACTTCCTCTGAAATACAGCTGATTTTTGTGCATCCAACGCTCGAGAGAAAGTGCGAGAGGCCAAGTGCAATTTTGTATATATTTAATAAAAAATAAAATGTTTTGAGCTGGTCCCACAATATGGTGTGCTATGTGTTTTACTAGGAATAAGCAGCTAACAAAATTCTTAAACATAAACAGCAACAGCGGAAATCATCACGAGCGAAGCAAGCTAGAAGTCAAACGCATTTATAGTGCTTGACGACATAAAATGCCACAAGAAGTACAGTAGGAAATGTTGGGACAAAATTATCGGGAAGCATAAACCCTAGCTCCCCTTAAAACTAGGCCACTGTACATACATGAAACACCAACGCCGAAAGAAATGCGTAAGCATGGAATGCAAACTTAAATAAACTCACGCTTCTTGATAGTGTAAGATGCAATTGCAAATTTTCTGTATCTGATATTTACATGTAAAATTTTGCAATAATCAGGAATCAGGACCTTCAGACCAATAGCAGACCAAACAACTATGTTTTCACACGTTACTGTACTTTGGGCCTGCACAGAAAATGCTGTCTTTTAATAGTCGGCTAGCCTATGGTTTTCATTCGTTTGAACATGTTTAGCTAGCTACAGACAAAACAGTTTCTTTATATCTGTGTCCGGACACAAAAATATTTACTGTCGGAAAACCTATCTTAAACAGTATAAACATTTGTTTAGGTTAGTTGAACTGAATACTCTATGAGATAGCTTGTATGGAACTAAAAAGACCTCATTTACACGAAGGTCAAACTCCAACCTTAACCTTTCATCTGTGCAAGCAGTACACAAACAATGTAAGCTGATATCAAGTTACCCAGTGACGATTACATTGTTTACAACAGGTGAACATTAATAGACTTGCTTACGCAATGTGTTTGGAACCGTGCGCCTGTGCTCAAATTGGTAAAGCGTTGAACGCTCGATTTACTCTATGACCTACTAATTTTTACCAATCCTTGTCTGCTTTTGGTCTAGTGAAACAGAAAGAAAAGACCTAAACCAAACACCGTAACCTTTGTTTGTGCAAACTACGCCTGTACATTTCACGGAAAAATCAGAACCATGTGCGGATAGCGGATATAATGGATAGCTAGTGAAATTGTCCGGCCATAGTTTCTGTGATACTGTTTTGTGTCCAAAGACAAATGAAATCATGCAGATCTTTTTAGTACAGGCAAACTAATGGTAATGTGACCGAAATTATGCACTCAATTGTATAATTTGAAACTTTACCTGGTCACAGTTGGCGCAAACGTCCGCTTTTTCGTTTGCAGAATCAACAAAAAACTGCATTATTTTATCGACACTCAACGTTTCACACGTTGAATCGGAAATATGTCTAAAATTATGACCGCAAGCAAAAAACCTTTGCCATAATGTATTAGAAATCAATCAACAAAAAGTTATAAAAGTTTTTGCAAGGGCGCGAGCGAAATTGTAATAAAAAATATATCAAATCAAATTCAACTTCTGTAAACGAGTGTTTGTAGAAACTCCGAAACATACCCACATATCGGACACCGTACACATTCCGTTTCATTATGTCTGGCATATATACACTTGTGGCAAAATACATGACGACAAGCAAGTGAACACGGTTTATTAAATGGTTTTGAGCATAACAGGCAATGAAGGGGATTGTAGTTTAGCGCATCACAAATTTCACTCGACGCATCTATATGGAGTAGTTCAAACCCAGGAAAATAAAATTCACCTGACATATCTGAAAATAAGTATATACGTAACAAAACAATCTACAATTACGAGTCCTAAAGAACATGCTAAATCATTATTTGCAGGTAAAATCGGAGTCGGTAATTTTTCCGCATACTGCGTTAAGTTTCATTACAACCGGTAATTATGTCAGTTCTCAGTTCACATGATATAGGGATGGGCCTAACATCATCAGCAACGGTAATAATTAGGGTGCGAACGGAATTCCGGTTTGGACATTTTTGCACCTTCGGGTTCCACTTCCAGTAAATATTTACCAGAATTAATTTATTCCGGTAGTATTAAATTTTGCTCGTTTTTAAATTGCCTAATCTTTAAGTAGGTAGTTTTTAAAGACATTTGTTCAATTGGAGATGATAAAACTTAATAGATTTAATAAGTATATATAGTATATGAAAAATGACAACCATTGAATGTAGATTTCGCTTCAGTGGATAATGAAAATCAAAATACAGCAAAGAAAAAATTTTCAAATTCCATTTCCGGTGATTTGTAATTCCGGTTATACCATGGTAATAACTGGCTCCTTTCGTGAGTATCGGCAACGGCCAGAGCGCAATCGGAATTCCGATTCCAATTAGAATTCCGATTCAAAACAATATAATCAAAAAACTTTGTAGTTCCGATTCCGGTATAAATGTGCTGTTCCAGTTACGGTTCCGGTATAATCCAGTTCCCCTTTGCACCCTGGCAGCGGTACTGCCAAAATTTGCCGATTCTTTTTGCACATAATATATAGTGAGTTAGAATGCTATTAATTTCACTTGTTGGAGTATCCGAGAGTGATCCGTTGGGTGGGCTAAGGTACGTTATGGCGTTTACTTCTGAGTGCTTGCAGCTGAAAATGAGGAACAGTCTACATTCTTGCAATTTCGATCTCATGAACCATGGTCGACAGATTCTTAGTTAAGCGACCTACCATGGAGCCACGCAGCCTCATAATCAGCTGCTGAGTTTTCAGGTTTTTATGCCTTATAAGAACCTCAACATTACACTCAAGTATCTTTGTTCTTCTATGTTTTTACTGCTGCTGCATATGATGGCACAACATATGCAGCAGTGTTTTAACCGGTGTACAGCATCAGCATGAGGGGTTTTTGCCTCCACTCATCGGCATGTGACACATCCGGATTTTCCACAAGGTCGTCCCATGACCGCCAACTTTGGTACATGTTCTAGTGCAGCAGTGTGCCTTTGCGCCCCCGTTGTGGTCCCCATGTGATAAGTTGGGTATGCTGGTACGACGGTTTTTACTTTTGAGTGCTTGCAGTGAAAACGAGGGGCATTCTAGATTCATACGAGGTTTTGATTCCTGACCGCGGGCCGACAGATTCTCAGTCCAGTGCGCTACCACTGGGCCACGCCGCATCACTATCAGCTGCTGAGTTTTCAAGTTTCTATGCCTTATATGAAGCCAACATTACATCGTGGGGAAGTCAAAACGCAAAGCGCGATGTTACGTCTTGCGCCAGCACTCAGATAACTTGCGTACATTTGTACAATAGCAATCATTTGAATGATTATATAATAATTTTAACTTACTGCATCAGGGACAGACATCCAAAGACCAAAGTGGCAACAAAGGTCCGTATTCGGCCAAAAATTTAAGGCTCGGATTCGGATACGGTTGGGAATAAGCCGAATCTAACAATGTTCGACAATGTCTCTTCAGTTTCTACCTAGACTGACACGGCAAATTAGCAATGGATTCGGATTCGGTCAAATCGTGGATTTGGTGCCACACTGTCACACACACTTAAATTTAGTGTGTGCGAAACACGTCAAACAATATGTTCATGGAAATTTCAATTTACCGGAACCGAAATTATAAAAAATTACATAAAACGGAACCGGAAAATAAAAAATTGCCACCGAAAAATTCATTTAAACTTTCTTTTTTGCAATATTATTGGTAAAATAACCCTTAGTTGGAGAAAGGTATGCACTTTATCTGCTGAATTTTAGATTTTCGTAATCCACGGAAGCGAAATCTACCTTCGGTAGTTTATGTTCGGCGATTGTCCAGGTTTCTACACTCTACTAATGAAACCTATTTAAAACCGGAATTTTGAAGGTGAACAAATGCCGGAACCGGAATTCCGGTTGCACCCTACATTTTGCACAAGTGTTGTGTTTTACCATACGTAGTTAAGCTAGAGCAATGTTGAAATGCTATTTTCGTTCATTGTTCAAGCTCTAGACTGGGTTGCGGTGTTATAAAACCGTAAAAAGCACTAGCCACGGTTTTAACTCAGTAATCAAGAGTTCTTTCAGAAATACATGATGAATACTAAATATACAAACATGATCTGTGCCGGCTGCTTACAAAAACATTACCAACAAACCAACAAAGAGTTGCAGAATTATACTTAGATAGAATTTTACATAAACAGATTCATGCACTGGATAAAGACAAATACAAATCAAAGTACGTATTTTGTCACAGCGTTATACAGTGAAAGAATATCTGTGTATTTATATATAGTATCACATTTAAAATTGAACAAGTTTGTGATACACATCTAGAAGATACACATGAGTGACAAGTCGGCCCAGTCCTTTGTTGGAACGTTTAGATGCCCTTGCACTATACTTAAGAGGTAAGTTTAAGCTGAAACCTTTTTCTCACCTTAAATACTTGGCTACTGCGAATTTGCCTCTTCTTACACACTTAATAAATAAGATATCAGAATAAATACTTTGGTAACCAAATCAAACTCATGTTGTGAAAATAAGCTGCCTCATTTAGTTGTCTTTCTAATTGATACTTTGTAATTTGCTACTGCACCAGCCTTTTCAATTATTTCTATTGTATTATAGCACAATACCGTTACATATATTTCGTTTTCAATACAAATATTAATTAGGAGTTATAACTATATTTGCTTACTCTCGAGGCGGCTTAGGAGCTGGTGTTGGGGCCTTCCATTTCCTCTTCTGAAAGAAAGAAAGAAAGAACCCATTTCTGTGTCTGAATTCAGGAACACGGACTGAATGTTTATTTTGTTAAGCAAAATGTACGCTAAATCATTAACAAAAAGATTTTAACAGCAATGGACCAAGCGACGAAGCAGTGATCTCTGTTGAATTTTGAAAACTCGTTATCTTATAAGACACGCTACATGCGTCTGTCAGTCTAGGTAGGATCCGAACTTCAGACCTTTTAATTAAGCAGCTGGAAAAGCGGGCCTCCAGGGCGGGGACCGAACTCTCAGCGTACGGATCCGTAAGCGAACACTCTATTACTGCGACACGCAGCCCACTTCTCCAACTCTTTCTATCGTCGACTATATGTCGACTGTATGCTGCCAGGTAGCATACAACACAATGTGCATTGCATTTGCTGCATATGCACTAGGACAAGCATGTCTCACATGCTTACATGCCCTTATTTTTAATAGGCAGTTTACCATTGCGCTCATGGCATAGCCCCAATGTCAGTCTATGTAGGAACCGGGATTTCAGACCTTTTTACTAAGCAGCTGGAGAAGCGGGTTACGGGTGGTTTCGAACTAGCAACCTTCTGCGTCTCAGGCAGACGCTGTTACCAAGCGTCACGTAGCCCGCCTGTCCAACTGCATTTTTCGTCGACTATATGTGTCGACCGTATGCTGCCAGCTAGCATACATAGAGTGCACTGCGCTATATTGCATGTGCACATAACGGACAAGCATGTCTCACATGCTTACAGCGTCCATATAGAAAACAGGCTATCCATGATAGTAAAAGGCCAGGGATTCTAATATTATGAAGTTTAACAAGCAATTTGTCATGCGCAACAGAATCAAAATCTTTGGCACAATCAACATAAACGATATCAAACACCAATGTTGATCGAATTGTTTATTTTTTAGAAATTCCGGCCAGAACTGGAATTCAGGAGGAACTCTGCGGTTCATACACATACGTATGCACATTAATGTCTGTGACTCTGTATGCTTGTGTTTTGTAATACATGTTTACTTTCTAGTTGTATACTTCTTATATCTTGATTAAAATACTTTCGTTATGACGGCTTCTGCAGAACTCGCCGATCCGTCAGCGCTATCCGCGACGCATCTAGCCGACAGCCGGTGTTGCTGCCAAGCATGCGTTCACAGAGAGTAAGCTGAAGCTTTATATTATTTTTAGCAAGACATACTTCTGAATTATTTTAGCACAACATTTAGATACGTAGTAAATTTGAAATTTGTGTTTTCCAGCTCAATTCGACGCTTTACCGAAAAAGAATATTTAACTGGAAATAAGTGCGTTGTTATAAAACGCATCATAAGTGACTTTCAAGACAAAAAGGCAAACATTTATTGAAACATGGACATGTCCATCATAATTTTAAAACAAATCAATTCAATTATATAAACACATAATCAGCGCGGTGCCCACAGGCTATAAACCTGCTGGTTTATGAATGCCCGCTCCTTTAATAACCTTTCCAGAAGATTGCTGTTTGCTAATATTTTTGTCTCTAAACGTATTAACTCAGAAGAAGTACAGACCGTTTCTTCAGGATGGGGGAAGGCATTTCCAAAAGTTAAGAAAACTTCATGGACTGCTTATTATATACAAGCTACAAGACGTTCAGAATAAAGAGTTGTAACGTAACCCCTTCAATTTTGAAGTTTGAAAATCTTTTCCTTTTGTATTGCATTGTGCTGATTTTGATGGGAGCTGAAGTGAAATTCTCTGTGAATAACGGTACATATGTTATTGTCATTTTTTGACATAGAGGTCAGTACTTTGGCATTTTTTGAGAAGGTGTGAGTGCAAAAAAACTTTCTGCCGCACTTTATACATATATATTTTGTTTTGCAGACGTTGTTCTCCGCCGGCCGACAAAGAAAACACGGCTCAAGATTTACAGAAATGCTGGGTTCGTCTACGGCATGCTGTGCGACAAATGTATCGAGATAAATTAATTAACAAAGGTTAATATATAGCTTCATTTTATTTTGCTTATGCAATTTCCACAATAACATGAGTACGCTAAGTAACTTCTGAGTGGGTCGTGAGATGGACATTGAAACTTTTTTGGCTTTAATTGCCATGATATTGAAGATTTTTGCCTTCAGTGTACTGGCTAATAAAGCTAAAAACTTTCCGTTAAAACTAAAAAGTTTCCGTATCCAGCACACTAGACCCAGATAACTTTAGTGCGTTGGATACTGAAGCTTTTTTGACTTCAGTGTCTGGCACCCTGAAGCCAAATTTCAAAATAATGTCAATGCAATGGAAAATGTTTGCATATTGTGAAGGACGTTGTTGATGTACTCATCCGCAAAAATTAACTGAGGATCTGACATCCGCATCCTGGCTTATTGTTGCGGGTTTTGTGAATGATTTCAATGAACATTGCATGGCGTCTGTTCGGTATCCGGCGGCTACTTTACCACCACCACTACCTTGTGGTTTGTGGCTATTGGTGCTGGAATCCCAGTAGCTCTGTCTTCTTCCACGAATTCAATGCTTCAAGCCCAAAGTATTTCAAATCATGCTACCGCGTCCTGGGTAGACGACGCGCGTTGTTGTAGACCTGTGGGCAGCGTGAGAAATTAGCGAACAGGTGCGCGCCACTTTAGTCTCGTGTGTGACGTGTCAAATGTGCAAGCGAGAAAATTACGACCTGCGAAAAAAGAAGTAAAAATCGGTTTTTTCAATGTCAGAACCTTGCTTAAAGCGGGATACAAAGAGTTGCTGGTGGAATCTCTAACAAGAAAGTCAGTCGAGATTGCCTGCATATCAGAACATCGCCTGCGCGGCAGCGGAGTCATGCAGATTTACCATCCTGATCCAGACACGCATAGCAAGTCTTATAAGCTCCTATACTCCGGAACATCGGAATCCGCCCCGGGTCAACGAGGCGTAGGATTTGTTATTTCTCCAGCGACACCGAACAGCGTTACGGACTGGGAGCCGGTCAACAGCCGAATCTGCAGACTTCGTCTTCGTGCACGCCCCATTAATATATCCATGATTGCCGTATACGGACGCACTGAAGATGCCAGTGCTGACACAAAAAACGATTTCTACGACCAGCTTACAACAACATGATGCTTGCCCCAAAAGCGATATCATCATTGTAACCGGGGACTTCAACAGTCAAATTGGATGTTCATTCGGGAGCGAGACAGCTGTTGGTAAATACACCTTGGGAATCAGGAATGATAACGGTGTTCGCCTTGTCTCTTTCGCTGAATCCTATTCATTTTTTCTTGCCTATACAAACTTTAAACACCGAAAGCGGCATCTTGAAACGTGGGAAAGCCCGAATGGTCAGCACAGCCAAATCGATTTTTGCCTCGTGCAGAAAAGGTGGAAAACATCTGTCACGAACAGCCGGTCCTATTTGGGAAACACTCTTCCCACTGATCATGCACTTGTGGTAACTACTCTGAAACTCAAACTCTCGGTAGTGCAAGGCACCTCTTCAAAGCGCCCTCTTGTTGACGTAACTAAATTGCAAATGCCTGCTGTGCGCAACGCGTTCCAAATAGCATTAAGCAATCGATTCGAAACACTGGATGATAAGAACGATGTCAACGGCATGTGGGCAGAGCTGTCCGATACGCTGTTAAGTGAAGCAGAATACGCCGCTCAAAGCCGGCCAAAGAAAAAACTGCGCTGGGTCTCATGTGAAACAATGTCAGTTGCGAACGAAATGCGTGAAACAGACCGCCACTCTCAAAGATCTATTCTTAAAAAACGGTTGGACGCGGGGTTAGCTGGCGACCAGGAAAGGACATGGCAAGTTTTCGCGGAGAACCTTAATAGGGCGGCAACTGTCGGCGATTACACAAAGTTCTTTGGCTTTTCCAAAGCGTTAACGAACAAAAATATCGGCGTAAGCGACGTCATCGAGGATAAAAACGGAAAGCAACTAAGCAAGCCTTCGGAAAAGATTGAACGCTGGGCAGAGCACTTTCAGCAACTACTGAACGCGGAACTGACTCAACGGCCCATCTGCGACCGCGACCTGGGCTTTCAGGGCTTTTACTCCGTGGATCAGGAAGAGCCACCTAGCGTCCAAGAAATCAGCTCAGCTATCAGCAAACTGAAGAACAGAAAAGCACCTGGAGAAGTGGCATCAGACCAGAGATCTTCAAAGCCGGCGGACAGCCTCTAATGGATGCACTTTCTAAACTTTCAACTAATATGGAAAGAAGAGAAGGTACCCGACGCATGGAGAGCAGCTATAATAATGCCCATTTTCAAAAAAGGGAACAAAACGCAATGTCAAAACTATAGGAGTATATCACTACTCAGCTTAGCATTCAAGATTTTGGAGGCAATCGTGCTTGAACGGTACAGAAACAATCGAGCGCACGACGAGAGAAAACCAAGCGGGATTCAGAGCTGGCAGAGGCTGTGTAGGCCAAATTTCTGCGCCCCGCCAGCTGCTGGAGCTACGCCATGAATACCGCCAACCGACTTATGTTGCGTTCATTGACTTTAAAGCAGCATTTGATTCGATTGATCGCTGCAGCCTATATCATATAATGGAAGCTGATGGAATGCCCTCAAAGCTACTGGCAATAATCAAAGAAATGTATGCCAAAAGCAACAGCAAAGTTCGCGTTGGTGACTCAACATCATCTGTCTTTGCGATGCAAACAGGTGTTCGGCAAGGCTCAGTTCAGTCTCCTGTCATGTTCAATTATGTTGTCGACTGGGTCCTGTCAGGACTGAATTCCAAATACCCTGTGGTATCTGGCATCTCCACAGCGGGGGGCGGGGGCCCCCAGCACTTTTCGAAATTTTCATTTTCCCCCCGGCGAAAATTTTGCCGCCCTCAGGAAAGGCCCCTCGGCGAATTTTCGGCCGCCCCCCAGCAAAATGGCCGCCAGCAAATTTTTTGCTGGGGGCCCCCAGGACTTTTCTAGGTCCAAAAATTTTCAATGTTAAAACGTAAAGACCTGGACTTCTTTTGAAACGGACATTCGGCAAAATATGATTTTATATTACGCTGAGTACTCATAATTTTTAATAGCGTTACAAATACCCGTAGTAACTAATACAATTCGAAAAAGCACAATTATATAAAGACCGTTTCAGGGCATACAGCATTCGAAAGTACCTTGCAGCAGCAAGTTCAACCCGCCTGAACCTTATGATAAATTGAAGCTGTGACTAATATGCAAAATATATATTAATCACAGTTTCAATTATAGATTATCTATATTTTATATAATTGTGCTTCTTTCAACTTATGGTTAAGTTGTCAGTATATACGTAATATTAGTTAAAATTATTATTAGCGTTTGCGAGAAATTTTTGTCATGTTGAGCGATGAGTAATCTTACGTTGAGTTGGAAACACGGTCTAGAATGAAAAAAATGGTCCAAAAAGTCGGTTTGCAAAGTTTTAAGCCTGCCCCCCAGGACCCCCCAGATCATCTGGGGCCCCCAGGAAAACTGCCCCCAGCAAAATCAGCTGCCTCCCAGGAAACTCCTGGGGGCCCCCAGAAAACGCCCCCCCGGCGGAAATTTTCAAGCTGTGGAGAAGCCAGGGTATCAATCAGCGACAAAACGCATGTATTGGATCTCGACTACGCCGATGATGTGGCTATTGTAGCAGGAATCGAAGCCGAGCCGCAAGAAGTGCTAAATCTCTTACAGGATCTCAGCACTAGAGTTCGTCCACGAATTAACTCTCGTAAAACAAAGATCATGACCTGTTGTTGCGCAGCAAAACCAAGCCTTCTCCTCAACGGCGAAGTTGTTGAGAATGTTGAGTCCTTTTGTTATCTTGGATCAGTGATCACTGGCTGTGGCTCATCAACAGCTGATATTAGCAACCGCATTGCTAGCGCCTTTTTCGCTTTTCATTAACTGCACAAAAAATATGGTGCAAACATGAGGTTACAGTTGCCACAAAAATGAAAGTTTTTCATGCATGCGTACGACCGATCTTTCTATACGGCGCTGAAACATGGTCAGTGAAAACAAGAGACATTTATTCGCTTTCAGTCTTCGAACGCTCATGTCGGCGACGAACAGTAGGCGTATCCAGACGGGATCGTATAAGCAACACGGAGCTATATTACTTAAGTGGCCAGCGCACTGATCTCGAAAGTGAAATTATAAAGAGGCGGCTTAAATGGCTAAGTCATGTGTTACGAATGCAGAACGATCGGCTCGTGAAACACATACTCCTTTCGACACCACCAGCATCTTGGAAGAGACCACGCGGTCGTGCATTTGTTACCTGGAAACGTTTGGCCTTGTCCGATATGGAGCGAGCATTTAGAGACGTCCCTTGGCGTATCTGGAGGAAGCAAACGATGCAAGTTTTGCACGAAGCTGCTCAAGACCGGACTGGTTGGAAATCTCGGACCTTTGAAGTATTGGCGCCCCGAACGAACAGAAACCACAATTTGAATATCACCAAACTACATGCTGTTTTACGTTTTATAAATAGTCAAAATGTACAGTAAGCAAACTATTCTTCGTTTAATCACCATTTTTTATCAATCTTCATTAGTAATATTAGACAGTAGGATTAGACTGATAAAACATTTAATGACTTATAATCTATACGTAATGCTTTAATTTGGTATGGCGAGCGCACGTATTTATAATTTCAGAGGGTGAAACATGCAAAGGCAAAGTGTTTGATATTACAAAGTTAGCAGAGCTGGTCCACAAGTTAGTTGCATTAATGTTTGATATTTTAAGGGAACAAAACTGTTCTTGGACGGAGCCAACTTTTAAATAATATATTATAGAGATATCCCGGGGCAGGGGCCGTAGCTATACGTTACCGTGGACGGTACCAGAAAAACATTTACCTATCCGCTCGGATGCTAATTGAAAAAGGCTGCTAAAACTTCTTCACATGGAATGAGAGCAGAAAAGTTCGCGTGTTACAATGTTTAAAATTTGTAATCGGAATTAGACCTAATTATGAATCTAATTTTAACCGAAATCGAAGCTCTGTTTGTACCCTGCTTCCCCACCCGTACTTTAATTCAAACGCTCCCGCTTCGCGCAGTACGTGACCAAGCTCAGCAGAATAAAAATAAGCTCAAATAAAAAAACCGCCAACCAATAATAAATATACTGCCGATGTACACGATCTCATAGCGAAACATTGCTGTTGTGTAAAGTTATTTTGTAAACACTACGTACAATAGCACTGCAGTAACTTTCTATACATGTCTAGGTAAAAGGTCCCGTGCAACAATTTAATCAGAATCCGAACGCCGCACAGTAAGTTTATTACATTACCATACGCAAAATGTCGCGTGGCGCGATATAGCAAATACCAAACACATTAAAATTTTAGTTGAATTGCAAACTACGTAAAAAAATTTTAATAATTTTTTTACATTTTTTAATATCGAAAATTCTTAATTGCAATTAAAACTGCAATAACAGATAGTATGATTAACCAACTCTCAAGGTTATAAGTTTTAAAAAGGATGTTTAATTCTTGACTACGTTGGAACTAGTTTGATTCTGTTCCAAACTGCTCATCAAGTTTGGTTGCTTCAAGTATCGCTAGGTTGTTCGTGTGTATCAAATTGCTAACGATTATATGTACAAAAATCGCAGGCTATGTTCGCGCGATCCGCACCAGCTATATCAACGTCTTGAAAGTCAAGGTCGCGAATACGTAATGGAATTAAACGTATCGATGTTGCAAATTCTTGTATCTCCGGAGAAATGTGGCGTGCCTTTGACATCTGAAACCTGCAGTAAAACTCAAGAAAGCAATATCCTAACTCACGATGCTTCCGATACAACAGCTGTATCAAGCAGTGAATCTTTGGGATTGGATGGCGTGTCTCGGAAGGATGTTTCAACCGGTGATGTTGACGGAATGTCTGGAAATAGTTGTAAGTATAGGGCGATGGTTTATATTCTGGTGAAAATGTGACTGCATAATAATAATAACAATAATAATAATAATAACAATAATAATAATTAGGGATGTGCCGATTAATCGGCATCGGCAATAATCGACAATTTTCGTGAGAATCGTCATCGGCACTGCAAAAAATTGCCGATTCTTTGTCGATACTTTTGCACATATTGGTCAGGAAAACTGTTATTTCGTTTGCGTTTGTGTTTGAAAAATTAATTGGAATTCACCGTTCTTATAAATTTTTAATCGTTTATGACTTTATGATGTTTAGGGTTTAAGTCTTCATATAATGATGTAATGTAGTATCCTATCTGTTTATTAAGCATGGTGTACTAAAGTTGCAATCGGCATCGGTTCGACATCGGAAAAATTTCAAAATGAGAATCGGCATCGGGAAAATTTCAAAATGAGAATCGGCATCGGCAAAAATTTTGGCATCGGCAGATTCCTAAAATAATAAGAATAATAATGTTTTGTTAAGTATTCAATTCGAATACGTTTTCAGCTTTCTTGTGGTCTTTGGTGCTTTTAAAGTTTGGTGTATATAGAAAGTACTTTTGAAAACATCAGGGTTTAGTATAGCGTTTTAAGGGTTACTAGAATTTAACGCTGCAACAAACTAATTCGGTTTCAGAAAGTATTTACAAAATTCATAATTTCAGATTACAGTGTTATATCAAGAGAACAAGCAAAATTTTTCTTGAAGTCTATGGTGCGCAGTTTTGTTGAATTTCAACGAACTGCCAAAAATATGTACCCGTTTATTCAGGAACTGGTAAGAATGTTTAACCGACTATGTGCTGAAATGGCTAGTCTTTATACGCAAGTTAATGTGAAAATAAATGTTCTACAAACCAGGCTGATGGTTTTGTAAGAAGTCAAAGTTGTATTTTAAGAATAGATGTTTTAGCAACATCCATCGTTTAATCATTTACACAAAAAAAGATTCAGCAGTAAGTCGTGCTTACCATTTAAAAACGAAATCGTGGACGCACCAAGCCATTATGCTGGATACTTTGTATTGTGTTCCTGGCACGGATTGACAGAATACCAGAACCGGAGCCGGATAGTACATTTTTTACCGAAACCGATTGTTAACTGGATGTCGCATTTAAGTTTGTGCATTGTTGAAGTATTTGTGGTGCGCTAAATTATGTTTCCTGAATTAAGATTAGCTTGAATTTTTTGTTTCACTGCAGTGTCAAAAACGTAAGTTTATTCAATATTGACTTGCCAGCAAATGCAGCCGCGTAAAATGTCTAGTATTGTCTAGTATATATTAAATTTATTTCCACATGTAAAACGTCATTTTATGATATACGGTACAACAACTGCAAATATTTGGTATCCGGTAGGTTTTTTGCCGTAACCGTGTACGGATGTCGGTTTTTGCCGGATAGTAAAACGAAACCGGAAATGCGGTCGGTCACTGATTTCCGGCTCCTTTGTTAAGGAAGTGCAGGTTTTGAACAGCCTTCTTCAACATAGACAACTCTCCCCAGGTTCAATCCGTCTCGCAAAGATTTTAGGTTTTATCTGTACATTTATGGGCCCGCAAACCAGGATATATTTCAGAGGGGGCAGAGATAAATGTTTCGGTCAGGAGGGCGAAAACTTTCGTTGGAGTGGCGCATCTCCGCTCCCTAGTAGTTGCGGGCCTGTACATTTAGCTAGAGAAAAGCATGTCGTTTCATTAGGGATGTGTCTATTAATCGGCGAGGTAATAACGGCACTTTTCGTGCGTATCGGCGTCGGCACTGCAAAAAAAAATTGCCAATACTTTTTGCACATAACAATCAGTTGGAATGCTATCAATTTCATTCCTGGGCGCATACCAGTGTGTCTGGTCAGGAAAATTGTTATCTCTTGTGTTTGTGTTGGAAAAAATTAATTGAAATTAACCGTTCTTATAAAATTATAATCGTTTATAATGGTTAGGGTTTAAGTCTTCGTATATTAATGTAATGTAGTATCCTAATTGTTTATTAAACATGGTGTACTAAATTTGGAATCGACATCAGCATCGGTTCGGCATCGGCAAATTTTCAAAATGAGAATCGGCATCGGTATCGCCATCGACAAAAATTTTGGTATCGACACTTCCTTACTTTTCATTTCAATGTTTTCTTCTGGTGGGTATGAAATTATTGTGTTATTTTAGGAACAAAAACATCTAAGCCGTTTCGGAATCACCTGGGATTTGGTCAACCATCATTTGTTTGAGTCAGTGTTCTTTCAAGATTCCCTTGTTAGAGCAAGCCTTCCAAGTATGCTTTCTTATATCGGGTAAGTTATTTGCTGTTTATATGAACTATTTCCGTTTAACTCAAATTATGTTCGAATATAGTTTAAAATATTACAACTGCTAGGCGAGGTTTTTTATTAAACATAAATTAGGCTTGGCGCATGGCTGATCGGCATCCGTAACGTATGTGCCAATTTTCTGACGGGAAAACTGTAAGGTAGGGACCTCACCATTTATTTGGTCGCAAAACATTTTCTTATCGGAGGCGTATGCCTAGAATTGAGGGTAGGATATGAGTTGGCAACTTAGATTGTTGATGGGGGTATTACGTAGTATCTTAACATATTACACTTGTTCGCATGTTGTGTACTGAGCTCTTCCTGGTTGGGGTTGGGGGTTCCGTGCAGGCAATTCCCATCACATTTTGGTCTGCCCCAGGCTGATGTACTCTTGACTATTTTCAACGTGGGTGGTATATATCATATAACTCCACCACGAACAATAGATATGGGTGCAAAATATACCTTAGCCATCTATGTAAATGTATATATTCCAAACAAAATTGAAATTAACTACGCTAATTTAGTATTTTGTGTTTTATATTTGGTACCTATAATTTTGTTCATACAATGGTTTTGATATAAACTGCTACTTGGTGTTCGCTTACTTTTATCATTTCGAACAAAACTTGCAGCTAAATATATTGTAATTTTAGTCATAAATAGTATTAGCCATATGTCTGCTTTTTGAAGGAGTTGTGTATCCGGTTGCAATGTTGAATACTGAGCATAAATGATGTGTTGTATAGTTCACTTGGTTAACAATAGTTCACGACCGTCTTCAACTTTTATAAATCAGACAACTATAACAATGGTTCATTTGGGTATTATAGATGTTCGCTGGATAACATATCAGAGCGTCTTATTCCCATTGGGCTGTTGCCGGATGACGTTCAAGACCTCGCAGTGCAAGTGCCTCAATTTATCGAAGCCATGCATGGTGCACGAGAGATTTGGCTGAGTGCTTACGACTGCCTTGAACGATTTACAAATCAACAAATGAAATTTTATAAGGTTAATTCATGAGTATCGGCATCGGCACTGCAAAAAAATTGCCGATTCATTGCCGATATCTTTTGCACATAACAGTGAGTTGGAATGTTTTTAATTTCACTTGTTGGCGCATATCATATCAATGCGTCTGGTCAGTAAAAATGTGGTCTCTTGCGTTTGTGTTTGGAAAAGTTAATTGAAATTAACCGTTCTCATTAAGTGTTTTAATCCTAGCATATATAATGATGCAATGTTGTATCTTCCTCAATCTGTTCTTTAAGCATTATATTAAAATTGGAATTGGTGTCTGCAAAACTGGGGTGCCGGCCCTTCCTTAGTTTCTGTTTCTGTGGATTTCCGCAACGTTTCTGTGGATTTCCGCGACACTTATTTGAAACGTTTGCTGCCAATGATACAGTTAATATTGCTCTAGTTCTTGCTGTTCTTGTACAATGTCTAATATGACAGTTTCAGGCAACATTGAAAGCGAAACAAAAAATACTGAAAGAAGATTTAGAATTTTTCAAGTCTCAGAGACGGCTGCTGGAAGATTACGTAAAGCGCAGAAAGAAAAAGTCAGATAATTAGTAAGCGCAAACGAATTCAGATTGGCGTATGAAATGTTTTAATAATATATTTTATTCTACATGTTTTTATAAAAAGTGCGTTGTTTATCTAGGTCTTCACAATTTTTATATCAAACGTAGTTACGATTCATGCATGTTTTCAGCCTTGTGGCGTTGAGTAATGCGTAGCTACACATTATTTAAAGTTATATATTGCGCTATTTTTGCTTCTGTACAGCCGTGGCGTATCAGAAAACTCAGCGTCTAGTTATATCGGTCACCGGTTGCATTTAATCCTTGCGGAGTCGGCTAACAATGAAGGCGTGGAAGCGACACGTTCTAACAACGGTGACTTTAGTACAGGTGATAGCAACCATCCAAGTGAAGGTAAAGTTTCAAATGTCACTGATGCAATGTGTGACGACGATTGCTCGAAGAACAATTCCGTCTGTGACAGTAACAAGAATTTTTCTGATGAGTTTTTTCTGCCTCCCAGCCTGGCGAATAGTGTCACGAATAGCCTCATGTTCAAGCGTGGCTCACCATTTTCAGTTGCCGCCACCACGGAACACCGTGCATTCGCGGCGTCATTACCTCCTGGCATCAATATGTGCCCAAATTCTCTTGCAATAGCGCATGGTGACATTGGTTTGGGGCAAATACAAAATCACCGGGATAAAGGCGGAGGGGACCGATCCATTTGTGATCGAGATCCACAACTGAATGTCCGCACGAAAAAGCATACCAGCGAAACCGACCTGGCAAATGGACAAACTGACATGGGTGATACGAAAATAACAGAAGATGTGTGTCGTACAGGTGGAGGTGGAACTGAAATAGCCACTGCAATGCTTCCGAAATGCTGTCAAGAGTTGACAGAGTGTCCAAAGTGCAAAACAGCTAATTGTTCGTGTGACGAATGCTTGATATCGCATGTGATCACGTGTGGATTCAATAGTGGTACTTCGGGGCCAATGGCCGATAGTCTTGAAGTGATCGATTTAGAGGTAATGATAAGGAATTTGAGATTATAAATAGTGGTCCGAATATCGTTTATATTCTTGCCTGACTTAAAGACTACACCCAGCACAAAAGTTTAGGTCCTATCTCCGATTAACATCCGGTTCCGGTTAATAATGTACTGTCCGGTACGGAATTTTGTTGCAATTGTGAACAGACATTGCTTAAAGAATGTGCTCACAGTAATGCACAGTTAAACATGAAATTTATTGCAGGGTGGCACCGTATCCACAATTTGTCCGAATCTTGCATTTTGCAAATGTCCGATATATTTATAATTAAAATTTGTTTCAGAGTAGGAACTTAATAAATTTTTAACATTGGTTTTCGACCTGCAAACTAATAACATTTATTATTATAGTCAATCTATGTTTTTGATAGGCGCCCGAACCGCAAATTTTCGCCGAATCGAACTTTTGTTGCCACCCTGATTTATTTTGTTACTTTTGCAAGCAGAATCAGTGCATTTCAGGAAATGGAGATTCCATTGAGCGAGCTTGAAGGCGTGTTAACTCCGTTTTCGTCTACTGATTCTGAAGAAGATAATAATGAGTAAGCAGTTGTTTGATAACAAAACCAAAGACATAATAATTAATAATAATAATAGTAATAATAATAATAATAATAATTGATAAACTCAGATTACGGTATATTATATATACTTCGACTCTGATTTACCATTGCTCATGTTTTATTTCCAACTGTTCACTTTTAAATGTCTAGCCAATAGATATTCTAGTTATACGTTAAAGCCGTATTCACATGTCCAAGTTCTACAACGAAAACACGACATGTTTGCAACTTGACGCCGCTTGTTTTATGACGGCTTTCGAACAAAACAAGCAGCTGCATATTAGGACTTGTAGATTTCGCTACAAAAATTATGCACGCTCAATTTGCCGGTCAAGTTCTAGAGTATCGGTGTTTTATCAAATACAGAAAATGTGCAAAGCATATATATGATTAGGAATTATCGGTGTTTTGTTAAATACAGAAAATTGTAAACGTTAGTATGACACTAAAGCATGCAAAATAACCAGTGATGTGCAGTCGATTTTAAATATCACATTGTGTTTATACTTTAGTTTTTATTGTTTAGATCGGCTGATTCAGATGGAGATTATGACGATTACGAGGCTGAAGATAAATCAAAAGCTGATGTGCAGAACTGCACCACAGTGGTAAATGCCACAAGTTCATTAATTTCGGATGTATCAAATTAATAAACACAATTTCGTTTGTATATGCTACTTGACGGATAATCAGTCCAAGCATGAAACTTTTCTCTTGAAGCTGGAATAGATTCGCTGCTTATTGTCTCGCTCTCATGGCGTTGAAAAATAAATTAACGGAAATTTTGGCACATTTTCCAACATTGAGATATGTTTCATTTTTGTTTTTATTGTTTCAGTTTTCAAAACAAGACAGGCAACAGTTGACGGCGAAACTTCGTAAAATGTGTCGACAGGAGAAAATATATCGCCAACTGGTTACTCGTGAACTCGAAAATGATGATGCTATCACTAGCTCGATGATGGAATCTGAAACCGGAGAGGTAAACCATCATTCCTGGCGATTCTCCAGGGTCTTGGTGAGTGGGGAAATCCTTCACACTACCAGGAAGGCTGCGAAGTGTGAGGGTGAGAAGTAAATTTCTGCAGTGTAAAAATTATAAAATTCAAGTTATTACGCATTGCGACCTTGCCAGATGCGTATTTAGCATAATATAGACGCTAAATTTTGCGGTTTTTGAACCAGCGCTTTTCGTGAGTATCGACATCGGCGCTAAAAAAATTGCCGACCGACTCTTTGCCGGTACTTTTTGCACAGTGAGTTGGAATGCTACCAATTTCCGTAAAATTATAATCATTTAGTGTAGTGAGGGTTTAAGTCTTCGCATTTATTCGTGCCGTTTTTAACAACCATCAGACGGTTCGCCATACTGTCACTCTATTAATTGTGGTTAACGGTTGTTACTGCTAGTATCTCTGCTGCGTGCTTAAACGAAAATTATTCGGTGATTCGTATTCAATGTGGCTTTTGGAATGTTAACCTAAATTTAAGCATATAAATTAGAAAAGTATTTGCATAGCGACTACAACGGCGGTCAATCTTACGTCAAGTTAGCAACAAGATAGTCATTACATCTAAATCGGAACTAGTTCAGTTGCTAAATTTCCTTTGAAACTGGACCCCGCTCCCGTGTTTACACAGTCCGTAGCCAGCTCAATCTTTTAGGGGGAGGCAAATAATTTTAAAGAGGGCATCCGGTTGTAACAACAAGCTTGACTACAGGGCCTTTTGCCATATAAAAATGGATCCTCTCGGTAACGCACAGTGAAATATTTTTGTTCAGTAAACGCGCAGTTAACAATTGTTTTCCTTCGGTAAACGCACATTTCCGAGTGCGGATTCGGTGTATCCGGTTCCGGCTTGTAGTAGGTTCCGGTCGAACCGTGGATGTATCAGTTTTATAAGCATTGTGAATTAAAATTGGAATCTGTCTCTTTATCGGTTCGGCACGGGAAAGTTTCAATATATTATCGGCATAGGCAAAAAAGTGCTACCGATTGTTATTTTCAAACTATTTGATACTGATTCCAATATCCAATATTAACTGATTCCAATATCCAATATTAATGCACAAAGCTTACACAACTGATAGAATTATTTACTACATTACATCATATATAAAAAACAAAGACGCAAATCCTGACAATTATAAACGGTGTGATTTTATGAGAACGGTTCATTTTATTCAATTTTCAAACACAAGCGCAAGAGACTTCGTAATTTGATGGTGATACGCACGGCGCAGACTTGACAATTTTTTTGTTGTACCGATGACGATGCTCGCGATAATTGCCGATATTACGTATATCGTTGCAGAACAGTATGTAATTTTATCTTCCAGACATCTGTGCAACGTCATATCGCTAATGCATACGGGGAATGGAATTCTCAAATCGACCCGGTGTCCCGTGTACTCGCAATATCCGCGCTTGGACCGGACTGGGAAAGCGGCGAGTCTATCGTTGGTGGAGGCGGAGATTCTCGAATTGCAGGCCACAGCTATTTATTTGGGGAAAGTGATTTCTGTCCACGTGGGTCACTGCCGCCACATCATTTCATTTTCGATGATGAATCTGATGATGATGATGATGACGACGACGACGACGATGATGATGATTATTATTCGCGGGAAATACAAAAAACATCTGATGCTACCAAAACTATTGTGAACACAACAACATCAACCGCCAAAACGCGCCAAAAATCAGGTTCTAAACAGCGGGCAGTATCAATGCTACCAGTTTACGACGCAGAATTGGCTGGGAAGAACGCCACTGCTGCGAATTCGATTTCTCACAATCGTAATAGCAGAAACGAAACAGTACAAGCGCTCAATGGGTCGGACGGCGGGAACTCGCTGAATGGTTGGGTGAATGAGAGTTCAGTAGATAGCTATCGCAAAGATCGTGGCACCAGCAATGTTAAACACAAACACAATAAGCAGACGAAAAACGTCCCGTGTGCAGCGACTGCTTTATCAACGGTGCCCAACACGAACGCACAGCAGCAAAGCAATGAAGTGCCTCATGAACCAACGCCTAAAAAACGTGTCAATCCAATTGGGCGTGAAAAATCAGGTCGGAATAACACCATAAGCGCAACAGCATCCTCGCGAGATCCAATTGCTTTGTTGACGAAGAAAACGCTAGATGTAAGTAAACGGTTGGAAGAAGCGTACCGCAGTAATAGGATTATTATTTTGGTCTTATATATTTAGTCATTCATTTTGTTATGTAATGAAACGGTCTGTTTGAAAAAAGCGATAGTAATGAATTTTAAACCATACTATTATGTTGACTTTGCTTAATTGGCCAAGCCATTTCGTGCATTCAGAATACATCGTTAACCAAAATTCCAAGTACTTAGATTGTCTAAACTTCGATCTGCATTCGTGCGTTGCATTTACGCCTATGACCAAAACCAATATCTCTCGGTAATTCTCACCCAATGCCTATGTTCGTTTAGTTTCAAATACTATGCTATAACTAAGTTTTCCATAATAGATATTTGACTGGCAACAATACAAACCAGTTATTTGAACATTAAGCGGCTCTTCCATGGTGTGTCTTGTGGTGAAGCGTAGGTGGCTTCAATAATTTCGTTGTTCAAATCTTGTTTATAGGCGAATATTGCTTCGCTTATGAATGGGTGTGCAACTAAAAGTACAATTGAAGAATCATCAACGCTTATTGCAGCTTCTTGTACGCTGAAGCATAAAACAATTACCACAACAACTACAGGTAACGGTGTATTAAATAAGTTTTCTTTCTTCCAACACAATGTCAACTTTGCAACTTGATAGCCTTCTTTCTTTATTCGCTGTCCTGTCATACTATGCTTAATATATGCACATTCTAGTACGTTGAGATTAGTTGTACACAATTTTAGAAATCAAAACACCCGAACGAGCCAAACATGCCTCAAACAGTAGTGGTAGGCAACCACCATCAGGAAGCGAAACTTTATTGTCGTCACTCGCTGGCGAGATCAACGTACGAAATGGGACTTTGGATTTGATTCACGAAATAACGAATGTTGGAACAGCGCCGAATACAGGCTCATTATCGAGTGGGACAACTACGACAACAACCACGACGTGTAAACGAGCGCTCAACTTGGCTGAAGGTACATCAATGGTAAGCGTATATCGATCACTGCATCTTAAGCTTGTTGCTTTCATCCTTTGTTTTACTTTGAATATTTTTATAGTAAAAAGTGTTCCTGTTTCATGTAAAGTTTGACTTGGGCGTGGCTTTCAACAAGGTGTTAATATTGTTCCTTGATTTGCCACTATTTTGTATATTCTTGGCATCTCGACCAACGTACTGCTTGCTGTTTGCTGTTATGCAGTTTTGGAGACTAAAGTCGCACTTTACAATGCTATACCTACGTTGAGGTATGCCAAGAAGTTTTGTACGTAAATTTTTAATGTTCAGAACACTTCGTTTTTCGTTGAAGTGCATCACATGTTTAGATTTTAATAGCCAATTTTTGTTACCAGGTATCGTTTGAATATCTAACTGCGGTTTACTATCCAGCAAAAACTCGACATCCGTATTCTGTTCCAGACCTAACATAATTTTCGGTTGTTTCGGAATGTAATAAAACTGCTTTGTACATTTGAAAAAACTAGATATTTTGCATCGACTGCATAACCGGGCTAGTCAAGAGTGGACACTGACATGAAATAAAAAATCCAAGCCAAAAATTAATTTTAAATCCGCAAATACAGAGTTTTACGTGACTCGAATTCTTTCAGCAGTACACATATCTAGATCGAATAGGTATGCGTTAACATTCGGCTCCGGTTGCGGTAAAAAATTTACCCTCCGGCTTCTCTACTTGTCACATAACAGAAACTTTGAAACCATAGTATACTATGTACGATTTTATTTTAGGAAAAGCTTGCAAAAGCGTTGCATGCGTGTGGAATAACAGATGAATTCGATGTTGCACGCCTTGAACAACTACACAATGGCACGTCAGTCCTAACACGAACCGAAGTGGAAAAACTAGCCATTTTGATCAAGGAAAAACAGCTCCAGCATCATGATTCTCTGGGAAGTCAGGGTATGCATTGAATAAAACTGATGAATAACGTGGCCTTTTTCTTAGAAGACAAAAATAAGTTACTCACAGACAACTATACAACAAACGTCATGTGAAAAGGGAAGTTTTATCTTTATGAAGTTTTTGAATTTGCATGGTCATCGAAACAGCTTGTTAATTTATAATTTCATTATTTCTCTAATAATTCCTCGCAATTAAACAAATTCAATACGTATAACATCATAAAACATTCATTTTTATACCTTTATAAACCGTGTTGTAAATTTAACCTGTTGTATATTCTAATGCAACTAGAGTTGCCCGGGGCTGAGATATTTACCGGGCCGGTGCCACCCGGTGTCAAGCCAAAACACACAAACATAACGATCAACGTGAGCTGCAATATAGGAAATACGTATATGATGGCTAACAGTGGTAAAATAAACAATCTATATATTGTTTAGTGTCTATAGCAAACCGTGGGAAAATAAAAAACACCGTCTATAGTACAGTAATTTCTTGTGATTGTCGTGCGTATTTTTAAAATGAGAATCAAGCGTGGTAGGATTGTTTCTCATGGAAGTTGATTAAGAATTGTATATAAACACTGGACTGGTTCCGGTAAGGGCCGACAGATAACTTGAACCTTGGGGCATCTGTAATGCTAACCGTTTTCAACTTCTTTTAATGTTGGTGACCTAAATGTGAGTGTGAGTTTAGTATTAGTCCATCTACAGTATCCTGATGATTTTATTGCAACTATAAAACATTGTGTCGTTTCAGTAGTTGGTGGGAATAATGGAACTACTGAAAGTGGTGGTATTGACGATTTTGATGACGAAGATTCGTGGAGTGATCGTAGTTCAGCGGCGTCGCAAAAAGATGGCCGTCATTGCGATTGTTGCTTTTGTTGCGAGTTGTATGGACACGCGACGGTATGGAATTCGATTTTAAGCGGAGATATAAAAAGTTTATACTCTTTTATTAAAATTTATTTTCGAAAACCATATAGTTTACTGGTTGTGTGTTTGTAAAATATGGTGATTTTTCAGGGCTCCCTTCCTTCAATGAGTGCCAATTATCCACAAATACGTGAAAGACTGCGTCAGAAGCTAAAGAAGAAAAAGGTTTGTGTACGCGTAAAGTTTTAGACCAGCTTTGACATCTTAATTTTTGCATCAAACGAACTAATGCAAATAAATTTTTTCACACTTGTTTGCGCCTCATCGAAAGGCATAAAATATATCACAGTGTATAGTGTCTCCCTAATTAAACTTGAGTACGATTAAATTTTGTTCAGTTGGTTAACTATTCAATTATAGCAATCAGAGAAACGGAGTGATGTTTCACATAGCCCAGGAATGGTGCCGGAATTGTTGCCTGAATATCGCGGTTATCAATCTCTAGATGATATTTTAAACTATATCAACAGCAGTGATATGGGTGTTAAGTCTGGAAAAGGTGCAGGTGGTCGGTCAACAAGTCGGGGGAGTCAACAGCAGCTGCCGCAAAGCGATCAGCAGCAGCAACAACAACGGCCCCAACAACAAGAACAGAATGCGGAAGATAAGTGCCATAATGGAAGTAAATCGATAACTGCTTCAGCCAAAAAACGCCAGAAGCAAAAGAAGGTTAGTCGAAGCATTTTTAATTTTTTAATTTATGACAAATATATTTTGAAACAAAATTTTCGCAAGCTTCGAAATAATGTCAGTAAAAGATTGTGAAAGGCACTAGTACCAAGTTAAAAATCGTATCTTGCGAATCGCTAAGTACATCTCTCCTTTCTCGGATGCATTATGTATTCCCAACGCCACATTTTATGTTGTTCGGTCTCAAAACTAAAGTTTCCGTGATAACTTTTTGAAATTATTTTGTCACAGCTTGCAAATAACTAAGCAGTATGCGCACTACTGGCAAAAAGTTTACTGATACTTTCAGCTTATGAACAAAAAAGAACGTAAGCGGCATTTCGATAAAACTACAGACGCAGACATTGAAAATGACGTGTACGCACCTGCCAGCAGGAATAGTGATTCACACGATGATAAGCAACTTTGCAATTCAACGGTATTAAATTGAAGCGGCGTGGTGATGTAAATGCCTTTGGATGCTCCTTCTTTTTTCTTTTTTCGTGTTCTTCTTCATATTTTGGAGGAGTGCTTGACACTGGCACCTTCAGATAGCGGCCTCTGTCAAGTTCTATGATCGGGTTTTATTTTTTCGACTTAATATGATGCTGAATTGCTTTAGCGCAATTTCAAAGCTGTTTATTATCACACATTGGAACGTGCTGGAATTCAGTAAAATAAATATGAAATATATTATTATATGCGTGGCGAAGATAGAAGCACATTTTCTGGAAAATTTTTGGCAGAAGGTTTCCAATATATTTGCCAACTTACTTCTTACAATGTAAGGATGCAAAGAAAAACTGAATTTAACTGGAATCGAAACAGGAAGTTAATCATTCATGTACACATCTTGTTTTCATTGTACAAATATATATTGCTGACACTCAAATGAAGCTTGTTTTAACAGTTTATGCTGAAGACCTAATTGAAGACCACAATCCACCTTCTGTGACCGGCTATCTCGACTTGCTTTATTTCAGCAGCACGCAATTTCGTGCAGTGTTCGTTCTGTGCAATCGTTATCAGCAACCAATAACAGTGAAGAGCAGCCAGTTCAACAACAACGCAAAAGCATCAAGTCGAATCAAAACTGGAATAAAATGATTGGGAAGAGTAATCGTCATACAGGAGAAAGTAACATTGAGGTAGGTGAACACAGTTTGATGGAATATTTTTAAAAATGTCATACTTTTTTCAGGTAGTGAAAATATCTGGTTAATTCAAAATATACAAATGGCCAGATTCGAATTCTATAATTATTGACCGGTTCGTACGTGCATAATAACATCCAGCACTACTACATTAAAACTTTCGAACTGACGTTACCCTACGATTGAAGTTGTAAACTGTAATGCCTTTGGTTCTTAAATGCGGTTTGGCGCTTTAAAAGCTGTTTAATATTGCTTTTGCTGCAAACGCTCAGTCATATATGAATAATCTGAACTAATGCGTAATTTTGGTGGTTTAGGATTCGCAGCTAGCGTCTGTTAAGTTCGCACGTGCTGTTAAAGAAAATGAATTGGGTAAGGTATATTGTTTTAATGGTTGTAGTTACTTAAAATTTAGTATTATGTACTGTTTGTTATTTTTTCTATAGCCAGGATCAAAAGTCGGCAGGTTTCTGTTTTAAAACAGGTCTCCTCCATGCCTTTTTAACTATCGTTAAGTTTAACAGAAATTCTTTAAATAATACCAGTATAAAGTTGAAATCATTAAGGAGAACTTATTTTCTTTATTTTTAGTTCAACTATGGTTTTTGTGGCACTAGTTTTAAAAACTAATACTCAAACCATACTACCACATTGCAAATGAACATTGTTATTTTGAGTAGTGTTGATAAAACAGGTAGCTTTATTGTTTTCCTATTGCACGTACTAGTGATTTTAGTTGGTTTTTCTTATTTCAGATGAAGTTTTTATGCCTCGTGATATTGACCTGGAAACGTGTGACATGGATGAAGATGACAAAGAAGTAGAGCTATTTAAAAGGTAAGTTTGGTTACGAGCATTTTATATTTCGTACTCGGAGTCGAATGGTGGATGTTTGTTGTGTGTCTGTCCGACGAGAATCTTAGGAACCGCTGAACCGATTTTGATAAAAAACACATTTTCTGTTTGAAAGCTTATTCTCGTGTGTTATTAAACTCGCATTGAAGTTTTAAAATTGTAATCCATTAATGAGCTACAAGTCTGTATAGCTTGTTAAGTCTAAAATAGAACTTTTTACATTATTTCACTAATTATTTTGTTACAGGTGATTTGATTTCAGTACAAAATGGTTTTTAGATTTGAGTAATCGGAATTAAACGTTTATATGCCGTCAATACAAACTATGTAAATGATAGACTGAGTGTATCTTACTTTAATAAATAAAGTCGGTCGCATATTAGCTAATTAGCATATTTACTTTTCCAATTTTGCATTTGATATAATAAGAAGACGTATTCTCAGCTGTGTATAGCAAAAGTCACCCGTACTGCCGATCTAAAAACGAACATAAAAGCAGCCAGTTAATTCAACGTTGCTGCAAAGTATCTAGTTTTTCTATATGTAAAAGCAGGTTTATGATATTCTGGACCCCAATCGCAAATATACGATAGGTTTATAGCATACCGGAACCAGGAGAATATTTGTATACTTTAATGGTTTTGCTAGAAAAATAAAACGTGTTTAAACTGTTCGTTTTCCGCATCGGTTTTTAGTTTTTGATCACTTTCGTTTCTGGTTTCGTTTCCGTTCTTTTACTATTCATTTACACTCTGGTTAATTTTAACAGTAATTTACAAAGTGTTGTTAAAAGATCGTTTTAAATACATATTTTTAAAAATTCAAGTTAATTAAAACTTTAATACTTCCTCAAATGTTGCACAACTCACTGAAGAGCACAATTTGTACAAAGCACAAAAGAATTCCTAATTTTAGAATTTTACCCGTTTTTTGATTATGGGACAATATTGGCTTAAATTATTGTCAGTATCATAAAGACAAACAGCCAGGTATGTTTTATTGCTTTACCTGGGACAACAGGTTAAGAATCAGACTTTTTGTGTTAGCGAGCATATGTTTGCAGATTTGTTATGACTTGCGAACCTGCCACCAAAAAAGAAAAAGTACAGATCAATGTTGGTTCGATGTTGCGAAATGTACGAAAACCAAATATGGTCAGCAGCACTACAAATAACAGCATACCTGTGTCTGTTGCGAGTCGAAATTAAAAGAGTGTGATTATTATAAATGCGCATTGATGTTTTAGATAATGTTTGGCAAATTCCAACCATGGACTTTGTGGTGTCATTTTGCTTTGTGTACATTTCGTGCCTGATACACTGTGTGGTTTCGTTGTGTTTAACGGTTAGGTGTTCCCATGCTCGTGAAACTATTTGTAGTATATTTTGCGCTAAATATTGCTAGCAAAACGTTAAGAATTTTAGCTCTTCCGCAGTGAAAAATGTTTTGCAATTCTTTGTTTTACAATGTTAAAACTTGCAATCGCGCGTATTCACATATATGTATATTGTTTGTTCTGTGCATCACTACTATGTATATTAATGTAATTTATTGTGGGATACCTGTTTTGTATTTTAATGGTTATTGTGTGACTTGCTGCTTTTGAGTGGTTGTCGCAATTGGAAGAAAGAACATCTGGTAACGAGAGTATTGTCAATGCTGGAGGGTAAGTGTGTATTTTATTTGTAAACTGCAAGCAAAACTTAGTGTTTGAAATTTAGCTTTATTTTTATCTAAAACTTTGTGCTTAACATTATACTATAAATCTTTAGAATGCTAGTTTTAAATCTTATACTATAATTTTCAATAATTAGTTCGGTTATAAGCCAACTTTGACGTACTGAAAACATGTATATGTGCGCATATGGTAAAAGGATATAGCTTTTATTGGTATACAAAATGTAAAATTTTTGTGAAATAAATGTCAGCTAGCTATAATCCATAATTTGTGATTTTGTGTGTTTTTTTCCCCCCGTTTTTTTTTCTCCCTTTTGGTGTTGGCCTTTTTGGGGGAGGGGTGTGGAGGGGGGGTTCCTGCGTCAACTTCCCTTCGTTTGGAAATTTTAATCTTTCAGTGGAACTGCTAAAAATTTCAATAAAACATAACTGTGTTTTTGGCGCTTTTAGTGGGGGACTTGAAGGCGGTAGCCTCCGTTCTGATTAGGGCCAATGTTACTTTTAGGGGCGTAACAGTAATTTAAGTGTATTCCTAAGCCTAAGCGTTGCAAAAATGAGTGCCTAAGTCTAAACAAAAAATGTATTCAAGAATCTAAAACTACTTTTATAGGCCCACCAGAAACCTGGACGCCCCTTAAAGTAACAAGGGCCCTGATTAGTGTCTCTTGTAATTACAGGGATTTAAGAGGATGGTAGCCTACTAAATTTATTTATATACAAAAACCAAGGGCGTAGCCAGGAGGGTTTAAGGTGTCAACTCGACCTGTTTGAGCTTAATTGCTCTGTTTATATACATTACATCTATATATTTCTATCCTTTTGCTGCAATGACTCCTTGCCGATTCTGTAATTTTTGGTACAACACGTAGCATCGCAAACAAACAAAACTGAAACCTGTAACTTCATTATGGTGAAACTAGCTATAAAATTTTTAGTTTTCAAAATTCTTGATCGGTGATTTTTCATCCAAAATTTGAATTTGCACACTAAAATCTAAATTTTTGTCCCAAAACTTCATCCGCTTAAATTTGAATTTATCCAAAATTTTAATTTTCGGTCAAATTTGAATATTCCCAGTAAAAACTCTATTTTCCCGTCAAAGTCTAAAATTTTCGCGCCAAAATTTCAATTTATACAACCTAAAGCCTGAGCCTGCCGTTGAACCTAAGCCTAAAGACAAATATGTTGCATATGAATTAAAGAAAGCATAGCCTCGAAAACACGCTGGTAGTTGCGCAGGATATTCGATAGCATAATCAACCTTTCCCGACTGCTTATGTCGTATGGTACTAATTTTACACGGTAAAACTATTTGTGTAATATACATGCATAGATATCTAGAATTATAAATATGAGATTGACACACAACAACGGGAATGTCATGACCTTGACATACAAAGGTGTAGTTCATGTTTGATAAGCGGACAAGTGTGGTTTTTGGAATGTGATACAAAATTATTAATAAACAGACAAAACGTTACGCGCAGAATACAACCGGAGATCTGCCTCCAACTCCAGCGGAAAATGGAGGTTTGTTTCCGATAGAATTTTTGCCGGAGGTTCCGCCAATTTCGGGAGGATAGTGAAATTTTGCAAAGTTTCGCAAAATTTCTCTATTTGGTGCGTTTCTTTTTAAATATGGCAAAAATTTTCAGGAACGAATCGCCAAAATTTCGTGAAATAATGCGGGATTCACGTTATAACCGGGGCAGGCGGGACACGGTTTGTCCCATGTTGATTCGACGTCAACATTAAAATTCGAGCACTCATATCGGATGAACAGACAAAACTCGAATGTCATATGATATTTACTTACAAACCACCGACTCAGAAGATCAATATGTACAAGAATCGGTATGTCAGGTGATACTGAGGGACATTTATGCACAATCATGATATTCCAAAATTACAACGAATATTATATGACATTCTTCAAAGGACAGGGTAATCTTCGGGTGCTAATAAATTAATGGAAAGTAACGGCCGGGGCACTGTTTACAACCTAGTTACCCAGTGATTTATAGGGACAGTTCGTGTCTCACGCTGCCCCAGTTTGTCTCCGGTAGAATTTTTGACGGAGGTTACGGCAATTCTGGTAGTAAAATTTTGCAAAAGTTATCTGCTTAGCGCTTTTCGTTGTACTTACTTTTGTCCCAATTTTCAGGAACAAGTTTTCGAAATTTCGCAGAAAGTAGCACAAAAACCATACAACTTAACAACATATTGCAGCCGGCTCCGGCAAGTTTCGGTGACCTCCGGTTCCGGTTTTTTCACTTCCGGTTGCGCTCTGCCAGTTTTAATAACGTGAACCCCACAAAAGTTGTCAGGAATTACGTCTTGGAACTCAAAATTCTAGATTGAAATATTTCTGAGTTAATCGAAAAATTTTCGGTTTACTATCTATAACCCCTTCTCACATTGTGTTGCCTATAGCATGCTCAGCGCAGTATAGATACGGTAAATAATATATATCGCACCGTGTTTAACAATTGCAACACGTATACATAGTACTAAATCACCACAAGACGTGAGACTCTTATAGCTCCTGAAGTTAAATCTTCTATTTCAGCTATCCGATACTCGATTTTGTTTTTTAGGGTTTCCGAACCTCAATTTTTTCTTTCTTAACTACTTGGTTAACTTATTGTTCTAACGGAAGTACCTTGCCCCACAAGCTGATTATATATTTTATCAGCGTTAAACATACACTGCAAAAAATGATAAGTCAAACTCTAATCGCTCCTAAATTGGCTTTTCGGGACTACACAGAGTCAAAATTCGACTCCGCCAGAGTCAATTTCGACTCAATGAATCGCTCAGTGAGTCGAATACATGGGAATATGTACTTTACGGTCAATCGTCCAAACGTCAGCCCATGTTGTTCTTAGTGGTGCCAAAATTTCAGCGGTGAATCCAGAAATTTCTGTCGGGGGCGGGCTGCTTAATGTTTTGAAACGCAATTTTTCACCAAAAAATTTTCGGCGGGGGAAAATTGTATAGTAGGGACCTTATCCTTTTATCGCAAACAAGATCTGACTGAGGAGCGTACATCCGCCCGCCCTTTGGATCCGCTAGCGCCAGATTTCTCACTAGACCGCAATAGAGTAGGCTTAAATTTTGGAATAATTTTTTATTTGGGCTTTGGCCTAAGCTTTGTTTTAGACTTACTTTGTGTTTTATTACTCTGACGACGACTACCTTAGGAATATGTTTTGTATCTTCCATTGCTAAAACTAATACTGGTTTAAATTTTCAGGACCCGCTCTAATGTTAATATATCGGAACATAATGCCGATTTGGCTCCTCGTAACCTCCCCAGGTGAGTTTAAATAAATTTAAATTTTTAAGGCTTGAAATATACTTTCAGTTTTTGAAAGGTTTACCCGACCCGCTCTGTACCCACGTAAATAAAAATCTTTTACCCGTGGACATACCAGCACAACAGAGTACAACCGGAGGTCTGCCTCCGGCTCCGGCAGAAAATCGGCTTCCGGCTCCGGGAGAATTTTTGCCGAAATACTGTGAGCAGTGTTTAACAATTCTAACATATATATGCAGTGCAAAATATCTACAAGACGTGAAAGCCCCCTCGGGCTCGAGCGTCAAGCTCCTATAGCTGAGTGGTCATCGTAAACGCCTCCCACCCGAGAGACTGGGGATCGAATCTTACCTTGAAAGTGTATCTCACATGAATATCCCACCCGAGAGACTGGGGATCGAATCTTACCTTGAAAGTGTATCTCATATGAAATTGAAAATATTCATGTGAGAAAGGGTTAATGAAGTTTTGCGTTAATAGCTTTAATAAAGTTTACACGTGAAAGTTTACTAGAAACAAGTCATTTTAATGAAAGCCATGTATATGGTCAGCACTACTTAACTCGAAACAGCACTCAGCATGCAATCATAGGTGTAAAATATACCAGCCGGAGCAGAAGCCGAAGGTGAAATAAAATTCATTCAGCAAAAATCACGTTAAATTAGCTACTTGTAAACAACAAACTAACGTTTTGTCAAACTGTTGTTTCGCCGTTTTTCGAATTTTGGTAAAGAGTCCGTATCCCTAATAAGAGTCTGTACGCGAATAGAGTCTCTAAACACTAAATCAGAGTCCATAAATATCAATTATCCCTAATTGTAGTTCATAAATGACTCCAGGACCAAATAAAGTTGAATTCGAAACTTTAAAGCGTACTTAAGTTTTGAAAGTAAACATCCCAAAGTATATATAACCTTGCATTATCGCTCAAGTTTTTAAACAAGGCAAAAACGTTTAATTCAACTGATAGTTGCAAAACCGGATATATCACATCAGTAATGAAGGGTGTCGGAGGGTGCATTAAAAATACATAACAGTCCGTAACCGAATAACGGGGGGTACCCTCTGAAGAGGCCAACTAACTATCAGCCCACCTCTTATTCGGGTCACTGCAGTATACTCCAGTTCAATGATTCAGTAGTTTTTAATTCATTATTGTATGATAGAATATCAATAGACAGCGAAGCTGCAAGTATTGCTCCATTAAACGACAAAAACAGCGGTCGTATATGCTCTCAAGGCATCAAAGAAGCAAGGTGTTATTGGCCAAAACTACAGAAGCAGGGTCATTGGCAGGCTGCAAGAATGTCCTATTCATTGCATAATGTCCCACTCTGTGTGGCGCTGTACGTGTTGTGCGGCATTACTTGCGGGTAATGTCCTACTCTGGGTGGCGCTATGCTTGTGCGGCGACGTCCGACGGCGTATGGCACCGCAAGTTAAATAGTATGTTTATGAATTGTTATACGATGCAATGTAGAAATTCATGTGCTTTTTGGTACAATACCGCACGGTGACGATGGCGCCGGAGATCATAAAAGTATAGCGCTATCTGAAGTGCAGCTATAATTAGAAGAAATGTTTTAATACCGTTCTGAATTTTATAAACTTCTCTGGTGGTAAGAAACAATGGCTGGAAAAAAGACCACAGTCAAACAGTTCTAAATTTTACAAACAATATACTCCGAAAAAACAAAATCTACTCACAAAAATAGTCAAAAATTTAGTTAAAAATTCTGTCTGTGCTTTGAATACAGAATTTCTTTTCGTCAGCTCCAGCTACTGTTGTGACACGAATAGGAGGGGGACTGATATTTATTTGGCCTTTCCAGATGGTACCCTCCAGTTATTCGGTTACGGTCTGTTATTTATTTTCAACCCGCCCTCCGCAACACTTCGTTACGGATATATCTTCGGAATTGCAACTATAAGTTGAATTAAACGTTTGTTTGTCTTGTGTAAATAGCTTGAGCGATAATGCAAGGTTATACTTAGGAATGTGCTTTCAAAATTTAAGTATGCTTTAAACTTTCAAAATCATTTGGTCCTGGAGTCATTTATGCGCTACAAGTATGGATAATTGACATTTTTGGACTCTAATTAAAGGTTTAGGGACTCTATCCGCTTACGGACTCTTATTAGAGATACGGACTCCTATTGGTTGGGACTCAAAATGGAGACTCCCCTCTTATTACCCCCTTTTTCGAGTCACTACATTAGAAACTTTCGTGGTGAAACAATGCAAATTGTTCCAAAAAATGTTTTACACAATAGCATTTCGGACAATCGGATATCCGGATGCATATATATTTCATTTCGGATACATATCTGGATATTTTTCGTATTCAGATAACCGCTCCCCATCTATAACTGTTATTAACTCAGAAATATAACCAGAAAAAACTAATTCGCTCTGAGTCGATTAATCAACTCGTCGGAATTTACAGTGTGGCTCTGTTCCGTATGTTGCCACATTTTCACACGAAATTATGAAAGTACCAATTAAGTCATTCCATATTTTGAAATTTTGTGAGCGCCTTCTTCGGTGGGTGGCGTCCTTTTTGAAGGTACTTACTGGGAACTAAGTAAGAAACTTACTATCTGTGGAAAATCAGTCCACCTCCTCGGACTGTTGTACTGATTATACACAGTGTTTTACCTATGCGAAGTTTTATCTGAGCTCCTATGAAAGCAAAATGGCCTTTTAATTTAAAGCTGTTTTCGAACAAGTTGTAAATTTTATAGTTGATTGCTTTGGCTGTGGCTTTCGCGAGTTTCCAAAACAGTTATTCTTTATAGTTAAAACACTGCTTCAGTGCGAATTTATACCAGCGCAAAAAGTTGTACTTTTCCAGAATATGCAATGTGGACTCGCTCTTTTGTGGATATTCCCGCAATTTTAGCAAAGAATTTTTTTTTAATTTTTTGCGCACAATGATGACTGCATATGTGTGCGTGGCATCTTTAAAGCCGCCTCTTTTCTATGAATGTCAATTTTTTGCACCGAGGGAAAAATAACGACCAGAGTGGCGGATGCTTATTTTATTAATATTTGCATTTAAAAATTTAAAGGTTTGAATTTAACTGTAAATATTAATTAATATAAGTAAATATTTGTAAATATTAATATAAGTAAATATTTGTAAATATTAATATAAGTAAATATTAGTCAATATTAATATAAGTAAATATTAGTAAATTTTGCTGAACATTCATATTTCTTATACTTCACCGTTTTGTTTTGATCCAAAAACAAAGTAAAACGGCACCGAAGACAGTTTTTTCAATTTCACACATTTAAAGGATTTGTTCATATTTCCTCTAACCAATGTAAAATACTTTTAGGGGCGTGACAGTATACGACTATAAGCATATTCCGAAACCTGAGCCTCAGATTCACTAAGAATAAACATAGCATGGCCTAGGTGTAAACTGATAGTATAAATAACAAAACAGACACCGATTTTTGCCGGAAACGAACTCCGGTTGCATCCTGCTTATAACTAAGTAAGCTTAGGCCAAAGCCTTAGCCTAAGCAAACAATTACTTCAAAAGCTTAAGCTCTATTGGAGTCCCGCGGAAAAACGGCGCGCCTTTCAAAAGTAACGGGTCGAACAATGCAAATGTTTTTAAGAACACTGCTGCTTTCGACTTCGTTCGTTTCATCTTACATCTTGACCACCATACATCGAGTTTTATTGTCGTCGTTTGAATCAATTATTGTTTAGTTGATCTTCACCAAAAACAAGATTAATATAATAATCGACAGACAAACACATCGCGGACGACAAAATGAAATTCAAGTTGCTTCTGTTGCTTCCTTCAAGTTGCTACTGAATGCGCTCTCATTTTTGAACATTGGCGATTGTATGATATTTTTCAGATTTCGACATAACCCAACTGCATTCCGTGCAGACTGCTGATAATGTATGGCACAAATATAGCGTTACATAACGGCTGCGATACAGAAAAAGATGAAGTTTTGGGCAGTTGTCAATAGAGAACGCTTTATGCTCCACTTTGTATACGTTTTAACGCCAAATTAGATTAAACACTTATCGAATATTTTTCATTCATGTTGCCGATATATTTTTCAGACTCCCCGACGGTGTTGTGTATCCTGACGAACTGCAATTCCCGAGTGAATGTTTTGGTCCAACCGCTGATATTGAATCTTCTGCGGTTGCATTGGTGGTAGTGTAAAATTGGTCTGCGTCAACAAGATCACACACAGTAGTATTGAGTACTAAGTTTCGATCTGCAGCTGGTTTAGTAGACTTTCCGGTGAAACTCGTCTGTTTTTGGTTCAATTTGGCAAGGTCATAGTCACACGTAGATGACATTGTCTCAGTTGGCTTAGCTAGATTTTCATTGGTCGATTGTCTATAGTTTGTATGTAGTGTCGTACATCTTGATGAATCTGACACATTTTGAGTCTCGGTTGAATTCACTCGATTTGTAAGTATGGGATTTGATGTTGTTGCTACAGGTGTGGTTATTGTTGTTGTTGCTGTTGGAATTGTCATTTTTGTTGAAGGCAATTCATCTGTTGTCACATTTGATGTCATAACGGATTTTGAGCTCTGATGCGTTGCTGTTTCACGGTAAGAGATACAGACGTAACTGGGCGCCACCAATTGTCCCTTCGTAGTGTCACAACGTGGCGGCTCCTTTGATTGAACTGGCGAAGAAATATTGTCGCAAATTGCACTCGGGTAGTCGGATAATGAACATTGTGGATGCATTGGGTTGCGCGGAAGTTCCGATATTAAGCCAGCACGGGGTTCAACTCCAGTTATTCTTGTCGGACCTCCTTCTGACCGCGATGTCAGCGTTCCAGATGCAGCGGTAACACCACTAGAATTTTCTTCGGTAATCTCCGATTCAGCCATCCCAATGGATTTTGTCAATGGCGTAAACCCTTTTCGTGCCCATCGTTCTTTGCTGTGTAGTGCTGCCGCCTTTTTGGCCCGTATTCTTTGTTGCTGTTGGTGTTGTTGTTCGTCGTCCATTGAAACGCTTTTCCACAAAAAATGACGCTTTTTCACGTTAGCCGCTTTGAAACCTGATGCAGATGATGATTCACCATGGTGACTTGAATCCTTTGACGTTGATATCGCGGCACCAGATAAACCTGATGCAAGTTTAGTACTACTGCTCGCCGATGCACCGGCTAAACCACTCGGCCACATCGGCGTTTTTGCAGTTGCGCCGACTGAAAACGATTGTTTAATAACGTCTTGCGGTGTCAGTATTAGCCCGTCCATCATTCCAACCAATGAAATTGATTTATTGAATCGGCGATTTTCAACGACACCACGATGAAATCCAGACCTCATTGATTGTACCGTAAACGTAACAATTTTTGTCCACGCTTCGTACGATGCGATATTTCGTTGGTTTTTTGATCCCCAAAGATGTGTTTTTTGGATCATCGCTTCAGCAAAAACGTCCCAATGTGATGGTCGCAGTCCAAAATCACGTAAATGCGCATGCTTTTGGCCTAAATCTTCAAGATAATCTGCAAGTGTTTTGACTGACGATAAATGTGACATTACGGTTGATAACGTTTGCGTAAATGCTTCTGCGTGACGTCGTATGTATTCGCCATGTGTCAGAGGACGTTGTTCTTGGCTGTCGTGTTTGTTTAATGTTGATCGGCACGCGCTTGGATTTTGCTAAAATCACACATGATATATTATCTGTAATCCTATTTTCCAGAAATATATTATCTGTAATCCTAAGCGTTTTCCAGAAATGGTTAGTTTAAAGTGCACCAAGTTCAAATAGCAAGTACTTTATTAATTAACTACTAGCATCAGAAGCCGATGACTTTATAAAGAGTTGTATGACCTCATCGAACTATCATGATTAAACATTTGCTTGGTATCACTATAGTCAATGCCTTAAATTTAAGGTTTTTCCAATACCGAGAGGAGCAAAACTTGTCAGTTACTCTTATACTGTGTGTTCTATTGAAGACAAAGCGTTTACCTCAGCTTTTACAAAAATGTGCTCTATTTTGGGATCTTTCATAAACACCGATGTCATTATGGAATGGCCTGGCTCGTCCGTGCCTGAAATAAAAAATATATAATACACCTTGAATGCCGTTAGAATATTGTGTTGGGGAGTGACTGTAAATTTCAGCGGAAAAAATTTAACAATTTGCTACAGCTGGTGCTAATTGTGCACTGTTATTATCCTTATTTGTTTGGTGAAAAGCAAAATTAGGCTATTAAAGCTGTGTAACGTATTCAAACCTTTTATTAAGCTTCCCATTGGAGATATTTGTGTAGGTAAAATTAAGATGAAAAAACTCGATTAAAACGACTAATTAGGTAGGTTTAACTGTGGTAATGTTAGTTAATGTCGTTTTTAGGAACCGTGAAAAAATTCATGCAACTTTAATGGAATATTTAGTATGTAATTGCATAAAACTACCTTGAGCCCGCGCTTTTTGCCACAATTTTAATACCATATTGATTTGAGCACTCGATAGTCCGATGCCAAGCGCTACGTCTTTTTTCGATTGGCCCTGGCTTGATACAGCCTGTTTCGGCGAGCTTGCGCCAAACGCAGAAGCAAGGTGAGGACCAGTAGATTTGTCTGTGGTTCCAACTTGTTTAGTGGTCCTGGTTGCATTTGATGTCACATCAAAATAACCCTCGAAATCGTCTAGTGTATCGCCCGCTTGTTCGTCTGTTGAGTTGGTATTGCCCATATTTAAAGTACTATTCAAAATATCTAGTTTGGTCCGCGTATGAGGACAGATGATTTTGTTCGGCTGACCAACTCCCGAAAAAGGAATTTTGAAACTAAGTACCGTTTTTCATATATGCCATTGGACTTTAATATTTACAAGATTTAGTTTTCATTTTAGTGACAAAATATTTGTTTACTTTATACAGTAAACATTTTTTATTTACAATTCAATTCAAAGTTCTAAAACATTTTTTATCATTTTAAATTAATTGTGCTTAATCTAAGTGGTATTCAATGAATGATAGATGGTGTAAGTCATTTACAAACTAAAATTCTATTGCAACAACCAGTAATCCATTTGAAAACGGTTTGTGGAATATATGTCGTAGCCCAAGTCGTAATTTAGCCCAATTCCGTATTGGGCTCGCCCAGGGTGTAATTACGATGTGGGCTAGCCTACGGCGTAATTCTTTTTATGCAACAAGTGTACGCCTTGTATTTGGTTACTACCTTAATGTCATACTCATATACGATTGGCTATTGCAAATATTTTTTTCTGATTGGCTAAGTAATCGCCACTTATTGGCTACCTTACAGTTTGTTTTTCTGAGCAAAGCGGAACAAAGGCGGATTACGACTATAAAGTAACCAATTAGAATTGATTCCGCCTTGGGCTAGCCCAAGTCGTAATTCCCGCTTTGGACTAGCCCAATAAGGAATTGGGCTGAATTCTGACTTGGACTACGACATATATTGTTCAGAATTAATGGTGTACCAGTACCATTGCATGAAGAAGCATTGTTTCACAGGCATATACAGGGATATATCCTACCAAAATTTCTGAAAATACTCGAAGAAGGCACTCTTTTACACGCTGTATAATAACCAACAGAGGTAAAAAATTTTTACCGATCGATACACTCACTAGCAAAAATCTCTTAGAAGTGGTCATCTCCAACAAAAATAAGGTCCTGACGACGCTGCACGCTGCTGAGCATTTAGGTAAGCTGCTAACAACAACACATTTAATGCCAACCTAAATTTAAACCTATAATAACTAAATCGTAGTATAACTGCAAAGATTGAGCGATGCTCGGACCCACGTCCCGATAATAAAAGCCAAATGCAAGACTGAGCCGATATGCTACCGATCAGGTGGCTAATTTGCACTTGTGGAAACTTGTGAATGAGCTAAAATGTTTAACTAATGTAACTAAAATATGCTAATTAGCGAGTATGTTACTAATGCATCCGGATATCCCAATGTCCGAAATGCTATTGTGTAAAACATTTTTTGAAACAATTTGCATTGTTTCACCACTAAAGCCTTTACTGTAGTGACCCGAAAAAGAGGGGGGTAATAAGAAGGGGGTTCCCATTTTGAGTTCCAATGAATAGCAGTCTGTATCCCTAATAAGAGTCAGCAAACGGATTGAGTTTCTAAACCCTAATTAGGGTCTATAAATGGGCTCATGTAAGGATCTGGGGCGGAACGTTTTTCTGTGGGATTGCAATAGAGTAAGCTTAAGCTTTAGACTAATTTTTTTGCTTGGCTTAGGCTTAGGCTTAGGCTTGGGAAAATGCTCATTCTTACGCTTAGGCTTAGACTTTAGGAATATGCTTATAATACTGTTCCGCCTCTGTTCTTTAGATTGGCCCATAAATGTCACTTATCCCAAATTGTAATGCATAAATGACTCCACAACCAAATACAGTTGAGTTCGAAACTTTAAATTATCTTAGCTTTGAAAGTGCTTTCTTAAGTATAACCTTGCATTATCGGTCAAGGTTTTAATACAAGACAAATAAACGTTTAATTCAACAGATAGTTGCAATACCGAATATATCAGTAACGAAGGTCGGGTTAAACATACATAACAGCCCGTATATAATCGAATAAAAGGTGGATGGCACCCTCTGGAGATGCCAAATAAATATCAGTCCCCTCTTATTCGGTTCACTGCAGTAACATTCGACGCTGCTTGCTGAACTGAGTTCCAGGCGTATGGGTTTTCATTTCTCTCGTCAATGCAATCGTTCACAAATTATGATGAAATCACTGATTTGACCTCATCCAAAATAGCTGGTCGAGCGGGAATACTGTGATTTGATCATAACTCACAAACCGATCGTCGAATCGCGTAAAAACGTTAGTATGATTCGACTCTGCTCAGCAATTAATGAGTGCACCGATGGATAATTTTAAAAATCAACAGTATTTTCTGTCCGAAGTTGAAACACATTGGACCTCAAAAAATCAAGATTTTCAAAATTATAAATTTGAGTATACAATAAACGGGGTAGGTATTGGGACAGAAACTGAAATATGCAAATAAAAATTCAAAATCGGATTACATTTGGCAAGCAACTACTAGTATGGGAGTAACCGAAAAGACACTAACTAATATACAAACTAATTAAGTCTATAGGCGTTGTATACAAAGAGAAGAAATCTGGAACCGCCTGTTCTGGCCTAAACATGTCATTTTCCATCGCAAAAGAAGTTATATCCTCGGGTCGCGAGTAAATGCAATTTTACGCGGATATAGTCGCTATTAAAAAATGAGCTTCCGCGGGTAAAGGCGCGTGTGCTGTAAAAAATCATTACCCACTTACACCTCTGATCCAGGTACTCCGCCCGCCAAAAATTTAGAGAACCTACCATAGAACTCTGAATTTGGTCTCGGAGCCAACTGGAGGAGCGTGGCAAACCTGATATATCTCACCAAACAATTGAGATCCGTCACACTGCAAAAGGATTCTAAATCTACTTTTCGATAGAAAACCAAGGCTCGGACCTATTTCTCGTACGCCACTGAATGGACCTTTCAAAAAATCTGATACTCGCACGAAATGAAATTCTGGCCCACTAATGCTCAATTGTAACTATTACTCCAACGGACTGTTTAATTATAATCTGAGGTTGCGCCCTCACGAAATGAAATCCTGCTAGACTCCTGCTCACACTAAAACCATTACTCAAACGAACCATACAACAAATGTTAGGTAATACCCTTTACGAAATGATGTGCTGGTACGCTCCTGCTCAACGTTAGCCATTAGTGAAACAAACTGTTCAACAAAATCTGAGGTTATATTCTCACGAAATTAAATCCTGGCTATGTCCATGCTCAGCTTTAATTTTAAATCTATCAAGCTGACCGTTGAACAAAGTTGAAACATTTTTTAATCGAATAGACTGCGATAACAGGGATGCTACACACAAAAGAGTCATATCGATTAAGAATAACAAATGCATTCTCGGTATAACAACTGAGTTTGACCTAGTGATCGTATCATTGTAACACTATAGTATCGTAGTATTATTGAGAAGTTAGAGCAACGTCATATAAACACAGTTTAGCTTTTAATACCTCAATTAATATGTTAGCGTGAGTATTAAAAAGCAACCATACCAATGAAATGAACAGCATTAACAAAGTATAGAGTTTAGATAATATACCTGGCAATAATTTATTAAGAAAAATATCTCTGTTTATATCGAAGACAGTCTGTCCACACTCGCAAACCAAAGATGAAGGTTTTCTAATCAAGATAAATATATGTGGATACGTTCTGTATATATATATTGTCGTTGCAGTTCATATCGTGCCCGCTGTTTAGATGGAACCGCGGATTTATGTGACTTCCGGAATTTCAGACGGGTGCACGCTAGCAATAACACAGCAGAGAGTATACAAAGGGAAAGAGGGTATATATCTCCTCCATGCATTTCTGAAGGGAAGAAAAACACTCAACATGTTTTAGAATATACTTCTAAATCCTAGGGGTTCAAAAAATTTGGAACATTATGCATGAACCACTTTAACTTGTGCCCGCTGTGAGATATGCTTGTCCTGGTGACTATGCAATAAATGCAATGCACATTGTGTTGTATGCTTGCTGGCAGCATACGGTGGACTCATACGGTCGACGCAAAATGCAGTTGGAGAGGCGGGCTACGTGGCGCAGTGGTAGAGTGCTCGCTTAAGGATCCATAGGCTGAGAGTTCGATCCCCGCTCTAGCCCGCTTTTCCAGCTGCTTGGTAGAAAGGTCTGATTTCCCGGTTCCTACCAAGACTGACACCCGCTTTGTGGAAAATTAATAGTGCTATTTCTACTACTGTTGGTAAAACACGCTGTTTCAGTAAATTGATAAAATTTATAAACAGAGTATTAGGTCAAATGATTAAGTATGTGTTTAAATATTAATTAAGATCTAGTAACTGTTCAGCGAGTTGACTGTATTACAGTATCTGAACATACATAAGGATCTTAACCCAGTATAATAGTAAATCGACAACAAGCTTACTTTAGACAAAAGCAGACTAACAACTACTTTAATATATACAAAGGTGGGATATTGAAGTCTTTTAACAGATGTAGTAAATACTCAATTAGTATTTTATCTGAAAAAGCGCAAATTACCACTAGAGGTATAAAATTTAACACGTAGGAAATAGAAGGTTCCGATGACCTAAAATACAGGAAGTGACCAAAATTTATACGACTGTGGTGGTCATTAGGGATTACCCTTCGTGTTTCCTATTTCTTTCACAATATTTTATAGTGGTGCGGAGGCTTTGATTAGTCCATGTATGGAATTTTGTTCAGGCTAACGCTTACGGTATTACGGTTAGTCTGAGATACAAACTTAATTTGCGGTTATAATATTTGCGAGATTTCAGGGTTTGCGCAGTTGTTAATTTCGTTTCGATTTTTGGCTGCAGTTCGGTTAGAGCCATATTTTAGGATTTGCGCAGTTGTTGGCCGTGATCTAGACGTGGGCAGCACATAACGTATCTTTTTAATGTGTTTCCGTTATTTTGGTTGGTGATTGGAAATATTTGACATTCACTACATTTTGTTGTTTGTAGTATAAGGTCAGCGTTGTTTGTATTATTAATAGGTCATATAGGACCCTTTAAAATTCCCTACATCCGAAATTAAGATTTTCTAAATTTAACTATAAAAGTGTAAAATTTTATAGGGACTGATTAATCAGGTCTAGACTGTGTATGTTTATCTACAAGTTTAAATGGCAATTTTCTACTGTCATATTTTCAATTTCCTACTGCCATATTTTCAGTTTCCTACTGCCATGTTGTGTCTAAGTAAGGTTTTTATAAAATCAATTCTTAAAAGTTTAACAGTTCAACTGTTATGTAAAGAATACTTTAAGACCAATCAAATGGTAAATAGATAACAATCTAGAGCAACTATTTACTATAGTTAAATGCATGCAAAAGAGAAGTGATCAATTAAAATTGCTAAATTAATTTAAAATTTTCTATTCACTGATTCTATTTGAAAATTATATTTTTCAACTTTTTATTGGAGAGTCGGCGTTCTGATTTTCCACAAGGGGGGCACAAGTTAAAGTGGTTCGTGCATTAGCTACACCCCTGTTACACACTATAAGTTTTGGAAGCCAGAGGCTTAGACACAAATTGGAAAGGAGAGGTGTCCGATGTAAGCATGTGAGATATGCTTGTGCTGGTGCATATGCAATAAATGCAATGCACATGGTGTTGTACGGTCGACACATATAGTCGATGAAAAATGCAGTTGGAGAGGCGGGCTACGTGGCGCAGTGGTACAATGCTCGCTTAAGGATCCATAGGCTGAGAGTTCGATCCCCGCTCTAGCCCGATTTTCCAGCTGCTTAGTTAAAAGGTCTGATGTCCTGGTTCCTACCTTGACTGACATGGGGGCTACGCCGTGAGCGCAATGGCAAATTGCCGCGCTATGAGCACGGTATCCAGTCGAAAATAGGATGGACGGTCAAGGGATGATCTTGTTGAAAATAAGGGCATGTAAGCATGTGAGATATGCTTGTGCTGGTGCATATGCAATAAATGCAATGCACATGGTGTTGTACGGTCGACACATATAGTCGATGAAAAATGCAGTTGGAGAGGCGAGCTACGTGGCGCAGTGGTAGAGTGCTCGCTTACGGATCAATAGGCTGAGAGTTCGATCCCCGCTCTAGCCCGCTTTTCCAGCTGCTTAGTAGAAAGGTCTAATGTCCCGGTTCCTACCTAGACTGACATCCGAGTCCTGATCAAAATTTATCTTGAGCTAAGTGGACCCATAGCCCAGGGAGGACAGGGGGCTCAGCCCTCCTTGGAAAAATTTTCGC